>JAHHQI010000204.1:0-19870 GCA_028274465.1 Plantago ovata | reverse complement strand
AAAAACTCTGATCTACACCTGAATCAAAGATGAAATCGGATTTGAGTTGAAGAAGAAAGGAGATTAGAAGTATATCTGAAGAAATTGCAGAGACGATGTTACGTAAATTTTAACCAAGGAAAGGGATTGAATGAGAGTTAAACTGTAACAATTCAGCCACTAATGGGTTGATACCTAGCCCATGGGCTAGCAAGGTCACTCATATGAGTAGGCCTACATATTCCATTGGTATGATCTTATCCGCACTTAATTATTTATTAATAATAAACGCTATAAGACGCTATCGCTCTTTGATTTTTTTTCATTTTGCTTTCGCTCGCGCTTTCGCACACTCGATTTCGCACTCGCGCTTTTGCACTCGCTTTCGCACTATGTGATCTGAGTTAGACTCCACCAAAATACAGAAAATCATAGAGAAGGTTTCCTCAACAATCAACCTTCAAACTTATATATCAGTGTCTACTACAATGTAGGTATACTATCATTTTATTCTCTAGACTTGTCAATTTACTTATACACATCTAATTATGTAGGCATATCTATTGTTAATCTATTTTTATGGACCAAATCTAAATTGAGATAAATCGATCTAGATCTAAATGGAACAATCTACATTAAAAAGAAAATATCATAGTTCAGCTATGAACAATAATGTACTAAGGGTTGGTGAGAAATTTGGGGAATTAGGGCGTTACTTATACGAGGTAAAAAATTGATGGCGGACAAACAAAATAGAATAAATGAACGCAACTGTAAGTCTATGAATCTCTATGAATTGGTTGTGATTGAAGATGTGGAGGCAGTAAGGATGGTGATCGAAAGTCTATAATTGTGGACAATGTCTTTGTTTCCAAAGCGCCTTACTTTGAACAAAATTCAAACATAGCAAAACAAAAACTCTGATCTACAACAGAATCAAAGATGAAATCGGATTTGAATTGAAGAAGAAAGGAGATTAAGAAGTATATCTGAAGAAATTGCAGAGACGATGTTACGTAAATTTTAACCAAGTAAAGGGATTGAATGGGAGTTAAATTGTAACAATTCAGCCACTAATGGGTTGAGACCTAGCCCATTGGGCTGGCAAGGTCACTCATATGAGTAGGCCACACATGTTCCACTGGTATGATCTTATCCGCACTTAATTATTTATTAATAATAAACGCTCTAAGACGCTATCGCTCTTTGATTTTTATTAAATTTGTGCTTTCGCTCACGCTTTTTCACTCGCGCTTTCCACTCGATTTCGCACTCGCGCTTTTGCACTCGCTTTCGCACTATGTGATATCTTCTTTAGATCCTCATAGGACTACGTTTTACTGGAGTTCCTCTTCTGGCTAGAGTTAGACTCCACCAAAATACAGAAAAATCAGAGAGAAGGTTTTCTCAACAATCACATGCTTCCAAACTTATATATCAGTGTCTACTACCATGTAGGTATACTATCATTCTTATTCTCTAGACTGTCAATTTACTTATACACATCTAATTTTGTAGGCATATCTATTGTTAATCTATTTTATGGACCAAATCTAAAATTGAGATAAATCGATCTAAATCTAAATGGAACAATCTACTTTAAAAAAGAAAATATCATAGTTAAGCTATGAACAATAATGCAGACTAAGAGTTGGTGAGAAATTTGGGGAATTAGGGCGTTACTTATACGAGGTAAAAATTTGATGATGAACAAACAAAATAAAATAAATGAACGCAACAGTAATTCTACAATCTCTATGAATTGGCTTTGATTGAAGCTGTGCAGCAGTAAGGATGGTGATCGGAAGTCTATAATTGTGGAGCAATGTCTTTGTTTCCAAAGCGCCTTACTTTGAACAAAGTTCAAACACAGCAAAACAAAAACTCTGATCTACAACAGAATCAAAGATGAAAGCGGATTTGAATTGTGGAGCAATGTCTCTGTTTCCAAAGCGCCTTACTTTGAAAAAAATTCAAACACAGCAAAACAAAAACTCTGATCTACAACAGAATCAAAGATGAAAGCGGATTTGAATTGAAGAAGAAAGGAGATTAAGAAGTATATCTGAAAAAACTGCAGAGACGATGCTACGTAAATTTTAACCAAGGAAAGGGATTGAATGGGAGTTAAACTGTAACAATTCAGCCACTAATGGGTTGAGACCTAGCCCATTGGGCTGGCAAGGTCACTCGTATGAGTAGGCCACACATATTCCACTGGTATGTTCTTATCCACACTTAATTATTTATTAATAATAAACGCTCTAAGACGCTATCGCTCTTTGATTTTTTTATTTCGTGCTTTCGCTCACGCTTTGTCACTCGTGCTTTCGCACATGCGATTTTGCACTCGATTTCGCACTCGCGCTTTTGCACTCGCTTTCGCACTATGTGATCCAGAGTTAGACTCCACCAAAATACAGAAAATCAAGAGAGAAGGTTTCCTCAACAATCACATGCTTCCAAACTTATATATCAGTGTCTACTACCATGTAGGTATACTATCATTTTTATTCTCTAGACTTGTCAATTTACTTATACACATCTAATTCTGTAGGCATATCTATTGTTAATCTGTTTTTATGGACCAAATCTAAAGTAGAGATAAATCGATCTAGATCTAAATGGAACAATCTACATTAAAAAAAATATCATAGTTCATCTATGAAAAATAATGCAGACTAAGGGTTGGTGAGAAATTTGGGGAATTAGGGCGTTACTTATACGAGGTAAAAAATTGATGGCGAACAAACAAAATAGAATAAATGAACGCAACTGTAAGTCTATGAATCTCTATGAACTGGTTGTGATTGAAGCTGTGCGGCAGTAAGGATGGTGATTGGAAGTCTATAATTGTGGAGCAATGTCTTTGTTTCCGAAGCGCCTTACTTTGAAAAAAATTCAAACACAACAAAACAAAAACTCTGATCTACAACAGAATCAAAGATGAAAGCGGATTTGAATTGAAGAAGAAAGGAGATTAAGAAGTATATCTGAAGAAATTGCAGAGACGATGTTACGTAAATTTCAACCAAGGAAAGGGATTGAATGGGAGTTAACTGTAACAATTCAGCCACTAATGGGTTGAGACCTAGCCCATTCGGCTGGCAAGGTCGCTCATATGAATAGGCCTCACATATTCCATTGGTATGATCTTATCCGCACTTAATTATTTATTAATAATAAACGCTCTAAGACGCTATCGCTCTTTGATTTTTTTTAATTTTGTGCTTTCGCTCGCGCTTTTGCACTCGATTTCGCACTCGCGCTTTTGCACTCGCTTTCGCACTATGTGATCTAGAGTTTGACTCAACAATCACATGCTTCCAAACTTATATATCAGTGTCTACTACCATGTAGGTATACTATCATTCTTATTCTCTAGACTTGTCAATTTACTTATACACATCTAATTCTGTAGGCATATCTATTGTTAATCTATTTTTATGCACCAAATCTAAAATTGAGATAAATCGATCTAAAGTTAAATGGAACAATCTACTTTCAAAAAGAAAATATCATAGTTAAGCTATGAACAATAATGCAGTCTAAGGGTTGGTGAGAAATTTGGGGAATTAGGGCGTTACTTATACGAGGTAAAAAATTGATGGCGAACAAACAAAATAGAATAAATGAACGCAACTGTAAGTCTACAAATCTCTATGAATTGGTTGTGATTGAAGTTCTGCGGTAGTAAGGATGGTGATCGGAAGTCTATAATTGTGGAGCAATGTCTTTGTTTCCAAAGCGCCTTACATTGAACAAAATTCAAACACTGCAAAATAAAAACTATGATCTACAACAGAATCAAAGATGAAAGCGGATTTGAATTGAAGAAGAAAGGAGATTAAGAAGTATATCTGAAGAAATTGCAGAGAAGATGTTACGTAAATTTTAACCAAGGAAAGGGATTGAATGAGAGTTAAACTGTAACAATTCAGCCACTAATGGGTTGAGACCTAGCACATTGGGCTGGCAAGGTCACTCGTATGAGTAGACCACACATATTCCACTGGTATGATGTTATCCACACTTAATTATTATTAATAATAAACGCTCTAAGACTACTATCGCTCTTTGATTTTTTTAATTTTGTGCTTTCGCTCACGCTTTGTCGCTCGCGCTTTCGCGCACGCGCTTTAGCACTCGATTTTGCACTCGCTTTCGCACTATGTGATCTACAGTTAGACTCCACTAAAATACAGAAAAATTAGAGAGAAGGGTTTCTCAACAGTCACATGCTTCGAAACTTATATTTCAGTGTCTACTACCATGTAGCTATACTATCATTCTTATTCTCTAAACTTGTCAATTTACTTATACACATCTAATTCTGTAGGCATATCTATTGTTAATCTATTTTTATTCACCAAATCTAAAATTTAGATAAATCGATCTAAATCTAAATGGAACAATCTACTTTCAAAAAGAAAATATCATAGTTAAGATATGAACAATAATGCAGACTAAGGGTGTAAGAAAATATGGTCAGAGTTACCCCTAGGGTATGATGAATGTGTATTTTACACTTTCATTCGAGTCTTTTTCACCTATTTTAGCTATCCTCTATGTTAATTTAGCTATATTTAGTACATTTTATTAGAATAGTGTCACGTTTCCCTTTAGATTTTATTTCACAGGTTTTGGTTGAAATTCGAAGATTTCTGGGCAATCATATTGAAGTTGACAAGGAATTGGTGTTCCAGAAGCCTATTTGGAATATCTGAAGGTTTCTGGATAGGATTTGAAGTCTAGGGGCCGAATCTGGAGGTTAGAAGGCTACTAGAAGTCAGAAACCGAGTCCGAAAAGGTGAACAAATCCAAAAACGCGTCGAAAATGCGAAATTCCACGAGAATTACCCGGGGGCGAACCGCCGCAGGCTGGGGCGAACCGCCCCGTGTTTTTTCGGGGCCTATATATAGTGCTCAGTTTTTCTCCGAAAATCATATCTTTCCAAGCCTACTTTCTCACCTCTCTCTATAGTTTTAGGTAGGAACTTCCCGGGGCCTGTCCTGGGAGTTCCATAGCTTAGGGGATACTTTTTCATAGCAGTTTGGAGCTCGTAGGATCGCAATCATCCGGAGATTGACAACCTTCGGTAACTTTGTATCTTACAGTTTTATTCTACTTATTTTATTTATCTTTCAATATGTTTTCTTCTATGATTTCTGTTGATTGCATGCATAATATGAGTAGCTAAACTTATCATTGGTGGTAGTATGTGAATTCTTAGCGAGGGAAGATAATCATGCTAATGGCTATATCGCGCATTATACTCCGTGTCATTGCTTTATTTCGTTGATCAGTTGTAACCAAAATTCTCGTATGTTGTATTGATCATTATGCACAATTGGACACTAGTCGACCATCAGACCAATTATCTTCGTAGTGTTGAATAATTATGGAACACATTAGGACAATCGTGATTGACTAGTCAGACCAGATTATCTTCGTAGTGCTTAATACTTGCAACAGGACACTAGATTGATTCAAAGATCTCTATGCAAGACCGAGGAATTTATGCATGATTATCGACCCATTATGCTAAGAAGGACCATACTATCACCAATCTCCATTATCTGCTAGAAACCCCCTATTGTTATCTGTCTGCTGTTTTATATTCTAAATTAGATTAGATAAAGCTAGTTATAGTCCTGAGAGAACGACACTCGAGTCATTCTACTGCTACACTACGGTATTCGTTGTAGTTGTGGATTGCCTTTGGCTAAATACAAATTTATTTGATTGACCTTGACAACGTTCATCAAATTGGCGCCGTTGCCGGGGACTATGCTCCTTTTTTCTATTTAATTTGTTTATATTTACAGATTTAGATTCCTAATTCAATTAGTTTTAGTTTTCCTTTTTAATCTCTCTCTGATACTGCTTTCCTAGTCTATTTCTGATCACCTTTTCTAGTCTGTTACAGATTGTGTATGCCGCATACACGTACTGCAGGAACACCGCTTGCTGATTCAATTGCTGAGATCGACAGAGTCTACCACCAAAGAAGGCGACTACTTGAAAGGCGCGTACTAGAGGAAATAGAGGATACCGATTTCTCTGAATCTCTACTCAGTCTCTTCAAGGAAATCGACGGAATGGCAGAAACTAGACCACTGAAGGCATGGGTTCAACCCACCAAGGATCGTATGAGGGACCGGCAATCGTTCTTTCGTCTGCAACCCGAGATCTGGAAATCAAGAACCACGCATTCCAACAACTTCCGAGGTTCTATGGCTTATCAAGGGAAGATGTGATGGGGTACTTGAACGATATCGATGATTTCGTCAACCAACTCCCACGACCCGGAGCTGACATAACAACGGATGAGTTGAGGATGAAGGTTTTTGCTATGGGACTTGGCGACAGAGCCAAGTCATGGCTGAGTTCTCTACCAGCCGGCTCGCTGGACACTTGGGAAAAGGTTTTTTCAGCTTTCATGGAGAAATACTTCCCTCACACCTTGACTACCGCGCTAAAGGCGCAGATCACTGGATTCAAGCAGGACTATGATGAGACCATCTACACCGCGTTCGAGAGGTTCCAAGATCTCACGAACAAGTGCCCTCACCATGGTTGTGAACTTTCTGACTTAGTCCAACACTTCTACAATGGACTAACCTTCGAGAACCAACAAGTGGTGGATTTCCAATGCCGAGGCAATATTTGGGAGGAAACCGCAGAAGCCGTCTGGGCAGTTTTCGAAAGGCTTGCTAAGGGTTCGCAGTTCAAGGACCCAAGAGCAATGGTTAGGAGACGTGGACCTGAAGCTCCACCGACTCAAGAAGCCCCTATGTACAAGGGAAATAGGGATCAATTCGAGTGCTTTACCAACAAATTGAAGCAAGTCCTCAAGAGCGCCACCGGAACAACTGTTTCGAACGAAGTATGCCGAATATGCAAGAACTATGGGCACGGGGCTCATATGTGTAGATCGGAGCTGGCATACGATGATGACAACTGGGCTCGAGGAGGCGAAGAAGAAGCCTTTGCTACGGAGTTTGGCACTCAAGAAGTTAGCTACGGACAAGACGGTAGGAATCCTCGAGGTGGATTCTGGAGAAGAGGATACCGTAACAATCAAGGATATGCACCAGCTAACCAAACTTATGGACCTAACCAAGACCGTAGTAGGCTAAACTATGGTAATGACCACTGCGAAAACCCCGCTCCGAAAGAGCCACCGAAGTCGAAGTCGGCTCAGCTGATGGAGAACTTGCAAAAGATGGTCGATCACACACAAAGTTTTCTCAAACGTTATGAAGAAGACTCCGAGAAGACTAGGGCAAGGATCGATAGGTTGGAAGAGAGCACTAGGCTTGCCCATCAAAAGTTGATCGACCGAGGAGCAAGTAGAGAACAAGGCGAACTGCTTAGCAACACTGTAAAGTCGAAATTGGCTGGTGATGTACCTGACGAAATCACCATCAGGAAGGCCGTTAGGTGCGAGTGTTTCATGAAGGAAGAACTTCTACAGGCTGAGGAGGACCTTGGTTCTGACGCAAGTGATGAGGAGCAAGAGGATCCCGAACCACTCCCTAAAAGTTTCGATGTTAAGGTAGGGATTGGCGAGCTTGAAGATGTCCGTACCACACTAGACACAGGATCCTACTCAAACATAATCCCTTTGAACGTATTTGAAAAGAGCAACCTTGGAAACTATCTGAGCAAAGGGCTATTGTGCGTCTGGCGGATGGATCCTTTATGAGACCCGAGGGCGTTGTGAAAAACGTGTTGGTCAAGATTGGTGAAGCATCTATATACACCAATTTCGTAGTTATGCCGGCATCTGCACCTGGGACGGGGGATGTCATACTCTTAGGGCAAACATTCTTGACTAAACTACGCTCCGTGATGGACATCTACCAAAGAACTTGCACAATTGAAGTAAATGGCAAGCAACACATGTTGAAAGCCTTACCTGATCCACCTGAACCGCCTGATATTACTACTCACTACTGTGGTCTTGCAGCCTATATTCTTTCTTATTCACAGGTTCGTGGCATGGAAAGGAGATCGATGAAGGGGAAGTCTAGTACCCGCAAAAAGAAGAGATAGGCGCAGACAGGAGTCGAGTCAAAGACTTTAAACAATGACGCTATCCGGGAGGCAACCCGGAATTTTTATCGCTTTCTTTACCACTTAAAATTTTATCTCACGAGTTTGATTGAGTATTATAGGTCACTTATACAAGCATTAGCTCTCACCTTGGATCCACTTTCGACGTTCGGGACGAGCGACGACGTTCAGGTTTGGGGGGGAGGATATCGCTGGTTATCTCTATACTTATCTTGCTTATGATAAACTCGTGAAGTTTTTTGCATTTGCACGTTTACTGCTTTCCTAGGATAGTCTTGCATGTTTTATATGGAGTTTATTGCCGAATTTTTGAACTTTTTTATTAGGTAGATCAACTAACTATGCCATTAATCGTATGCTTCATCTCTATGAATTTGTTTGAGGTTTTTCTCGCTTGGCTTGTCACATTAATGTATTGCATTTAGTTAAGCTTGGTAGTCTCGACATCACTTAGTGGTGTTTTCTCTACTGCGGTTCACGAAGGCCTTTATAATAGGATGATGCATGTTAGGATCTTATGGTTGTTTTTCCGAGTAATTATGTACCTAAGAGGCAACAAGTCTTCACCATGCTTTGAGATTGCTAAATGCCTAGGAAGGAGGTAGTGTGAGGTTGTGTGATCCTTTGTTTATAACCTATTCTTCCGAATAGGTTTGGGGAGGGGGTTACACCATCGTAGACTTGTTTCTGTTTTTCATTTTTCGTATCGTGAGTCTATTTTTCCTTTTCCGTGAATTTTGTGCTCCAACCTATTCTTTCGAATAGGTTTGGGAAGTCGTGTGAGTCATTTTGTTTCTCTTTTGTTATGCTACTGTTGGCTAGAAAAATCAAAAAAAAAGAAAGAAAAAATTCCAGAAAAAAAAAGAAAAGAAAAGAAAAAAAGAAAAAATCTGGAAAGAAAAAAAGAAGACCCCAAAAAAGCAAAGAAGGGTCCAAAAAGAAAGCCAAATAGCAGTTTAGCAAAGTGTTGTGTCTTTTCCAATTCGTGTAATGTTCGTAATCGTGTTTTTTCTATTTTTTATCTTTTTTGTCTTAAGTGTCATCTGTTCTAGACCACCCTCGTCCTGCCATTCAGGAAGTGGTGAATAGCTTAAGACTTTACTTAAGAGATGGGTAGAATAGGGGAGTGTTATCTTTTATAGGAAACCCTCCTTCGTTTGATGAGAGCCAGTATTGGTTCGACCTCTTTTGAGGGAAAGTCTTAACATGGTGGAACAACAGTAAGCCCTCAGTTTCATAGGCACGGGGCAACCATTCGTATCTTAGCATGCATCATTACGTCGTCACTGACTAGGTCCAGGTAGAGAATGTTACGAGAGACTATCTTGTCTTGACATAAGTGCTTATGTGGATGTGTATAAGTCAATCGAGGTATTCTTCAACCTATATTCATGCTTTGTTTCGTATGGTTTTTGTTCATATGTTTTTTTGTAGATTCAGTAGATTAGTTCATTTTATTTGGCACGAAACTCCATTTTGTGTCTTGCATGTTTTTTGTATTAGAGTCTAGCTTAGTTGCTTGAGGACAAGCAAAGGTTCGGGTTTGGGGAGTTTGATGAATGTGTATTTTACACTTTCATTCGAGTCTTTTTCACCTATTTTAGCTATCCTCTATGTTAATTTAGCTATATTTTAATACATTTTATTAGAATAGTGTCACGTTTCCCTTTAGATTTTATTTTACAGGTTTTGGTTGAAATTCGAAGATTTCTGGGCAATTATATTGAAGTTGACAAGGAATTGGTGTTCCATAAGCCTATTTGGAGTATCTGAAGGTTTCCGGATAGGATTTGAAGTCTAGGGGCCGAATCTGGAGGTTAGAAGGCTACTAGAAGTCAGAAACCGAGTCCGAAAAGGTGAAGAAATCCAAAAACGCGTCGAAAACGCGGAATTCCGCGAGAATTACCCGGGGGCAAACCGCCGCAGGCTGGGGCGAACCGCCCCGTGTTTTTTCGGGGCCTATATATAGTGCTCAGTTTTTCTCCGAAAATCATATCTTTCCAAGCCTACTTTCTCACCTCTCTCTATAGTTTTAGGTAGGAACTTCCCGGGGCCTGTCCTGGGAGTTCCATAGCTTAGGGGATACTTTTTCATAGCAGTTTGGAGCTCGTAGGATCGCAATCATCCGGAGATTGACAACCTTCGGTAACTTTGTATCTTACAGTTTTATTCTACTTATTTTATTTATCTTTCAATATGTTTTCTTCTATGATTTCTGTTGATTGCATGCATAATATGAGTAGCTAAACTTATCATTGGTGGTAGTATGTGAATTCTTAGCGAGGGAAGATAATCATGCTAATGGCTATATCTCGCATTATACTCCGTGTCATTGCTTTATTTCGTTGATCAGTTGTAACCAAAATTCTCGTATGTTGTATTGATCATTATGCACAATTGTACACTAGTCGACCATCAGACCAATTATATTCGTAGTGTTGAATAATTACGGAACACATTAGGACAATCGTGATTGACTAGTCAGACCAGATTATCTTCGTAGTGCTTAATACTTGCAACATGACACTAGATTGATTCAAAGATCTCTATGCAAGACCGAGGAATTTATGCATGATTATCGACCCATTATGCTAAGAAGGACCATACTATCACCAATCTCCATTATCTGCTAGAAACCCCCTATTGCTATCTGTCTGCTGTTTTATATTCTAAATTAGATTAGATAAAGCTAGTTATAGTCCTGAGAGAACGACACTCGAGTCATTCTACTGCTACACTACGGTATTCGTTGTAGTTGTGGATTGCCTTTGGCTAAATACAAATTTATTTGATTGACCTTGACAACGTTCATCAGGGTACGCAGCGGAATTTTAAAAAATTTCTTAACATACTGGTTAATTGATTATGCATATGTCGTATATATATAAACACGTCAATTAGAAGACTAACCTTACTTCCAAAGCAGCTTCCAAGTCTTCGTAATATTCCGGTGTATCTTCTCCTTCGTCGAAGTCGAAGATATCTACAATACTCTGTATATCTGCAAGACAATAAGAGTTAGTTTCCAGCTCCTAAAACCTCAACCTTGGTATCCACGGATGAACAGCCTATCGGAAGAATGCTAGGATATTCTTTATGTGACCAAGAAGACGGGGCGGCAATTCCCTCCGGCGGTGGTGCGCGCGCGTGAGGCTAAGGGAGGAGGGGAGAGTTTTATTTTCTCTAAGAAACTGGGTAGGATAACTGTGTCTGAAATTTTCTGTCAAAGTTGTTGTGTAAAACTCTCTCTAATAGTCTACTATATATAGTAGTCTATAGAAGCCTAAAGCATAAGCAATTAGACTTCGTAAAGGAACAAGAATCTAATTCTTATCGCACAAGGAAACCAATATCAAGTCTAGATTCATTCTCAATCAAATTAAAACTCAATCAGGAAAATCTAACTTATCCCTTGGACTTCTAATAGAGTAAAGAGTCGAACTCCTTCCCCTGCCCAGCCACGCGCGCGCGCGCGCCTGTCCTACGGGACGTGGGTCCCACTTTTGGGACCCACTTATATTTCTAAGGCAATCCAAACTCCAAGTAGATTTTGCCCAAGTGCATATGTTAATTCTAAATTAACATATCCTTTATAATCAAACCTCCATTATATTTCCAAAATATAATCTTTAATTGTATTTACATAAATACAATTAATTAGCCAATTCAATTAATAATTCCAAATCATTAATTGAGCCACCAATTATTATAATTAATTCCAAATCAATTATAATCCATCAATCACAATTAATTCCAAATTAATTGCGATTCCATCTTCAAGGATATTCTGATAGGCTGAATCACCACATAGTGTGACCCATAGGGCCTCACCGTATTAAGCAAGTCCTAGACTAGGCAACATGGAATTCCTAGACGGTTCCATTTGCAATATTAATACGTGAGGACGTTTGAGAGGTTTCTCAAAGCTAACCCTTTCGTTGCGAAGCCTGTTGCGCTCAACGCGGCGATGGTAACGTCCCTTCATCTGACTTGCTCGAATGTATCTAGGATCGATGAAGTGTCTATCCCAATAATACATTCACGGGCGTCTCAGGGAGTTGTTTGGTCAAGATATACTTATGACCATCATAATACATCATTTGCACTAGCCAGTGACTTTACCAACACAACTATGCAGACTATGAGCAGTGCTCTCCTGTGCTACACTTGAGAGATGAATCCTTCACAGAATCACTTATCACCCCCATTTGTATTTAGCCATAATCCTGGATCGTGTCTTAGGTCAGCTGCTTATTCAGAGCTGACATCGACGGGTCCACCAAGGATATGGGGCAACAAATGTGATGATAAAGTCCTGTAAGTGCAAAGGACGAATGGCATCACTTCGACAACTCACCGGTTCCCATAGACACATCGGTGTAGAGTATACATCGATGGGAGTGTCGGTGGGTACTTCCATTGTTCGATAAAGCTTCTTCGAACAACTATGCGTAGTTATGGGAACGTTCCTTGATTGTCCAACAGTCCGTTTCGTGGCCGTGGGATCGGCTCACACTTGCTCCAACAAGTATAACCTCCACGCATACTAGTCTTGTCAGGTTCATTCAGACCCCCACATCCGAGATGTACCACGACTAGGGAGAGTTTGGGATAGATGATAACTCACATAGCTCCCACTAACTGTGTGATCGGTCATCTATCCGAGGGGACATGTTTAATATCAATACAGACAGCAATAAAGATATGACATGCTGCAACCTGATGTAATATAAATATGAAAGGATACTCAACAGTAAAATGAAACAAACATATATTATATTACGTTGACCTGTGTAATAGTACATATATGTCCTCTATAAGGGCATCATGCCCTTAGTCAGGATTGTCTCTAGGACATATACACTATCAAAGGGTTGGTGAGAAATTTGGGGAATTAGGGCGTTACTTATACGAGGTAAAAAATTGATGGCGAACAAACAAAATAGAATAAATGAACGCAACTGTAAGTCTACTAATCCTACGAATTGGTGTTGATTGAAGTTGTGCGGCAGTAAGGATGGTGATCGGGAGTCTATAATTGTGGAGCAATGTCTTTGTTTCCAAAGCGCCTTACTTTGAACAAAATTCGAACACAACAAAACAAAAACTCTGATCTACAACAGAATCAAAGATGAAAGCGGATTTGAATTGAAGAAGAAAGGAGATTAAGAAGTATATCTGAAGAAATTGCAGAGACGATGTTACGTAAATTTTAACCAAGGAAAGGGATTGAATGGGAGTTAAACTGTAACAATTCAGCCACTAATGGGTTGAGACCTAGCCCATTGGGCTCGCAAGGTCACTCATATGAATAGGCCTCACATATTCCATTAGTATGATCTTATCCGCACTTAATTATTTATTAATAATAAACGCTCTAAGACGCTATCGCTCTTTAATTTTTTTTAATTTTATGCTTTCGCTCGCGCTTTCGCACACGCGCTTTTGCACTCGATTTCGCACTCGATTTCGCACTATGTGATCTAGAGTTAGACTCCACCAAAATACAGAAAAATCAGAGAGAAGGTTTCCTCAACAATCACATGCTTCCAAACTTATATATCAGTGGCTACTACCATGTAGGTATACTATCATTCTTATTCTCTAGACTTGTCAATTTACTTATACACATCTAATTCTGTAGGCATATCTATTGTTAATCTATTTTTATGGACCAATTCTAAAATTGAGATAAATCGATGTAAATCTAATGGAACAATCTACTTTAAAAAAAATATCATAGTTAAGCTATGAACAATAATGCAGACTAAGGGTTGTTGAGAAATTCGGGGAATTAGGGCGTTACTTATACTTGGTAAAAATTGATGGCGAACAAACAAAATAAAATAAATGAACGCAACTGTAAGTCTACGAATCTCTATGAATTGGTTGTAACTGAAGTTGTGCGGCAGTAAGGATGGTGATCGAAAGTCTATAACTGTGGAGCAATGTCTTTGTTTCCACAGCGCCTTACTTGAACAAAATTAAAACACGGCAAAACAAAAACTCTGATCTACAATAGAATCAAAGAGAAAAGCGGATTTGAATTGAAGAAGAAAGGAGATTAAGAAGTATATCTGAAGAAATTGCAGAGAGGATGTTACGTAAATTTTAGCCAAGGAAAGGGATTGAATGGGAGTTAAACTCTAACAATTCAGCCACTAATGGGTTGAGACCTAGCCCATTGGGCTGGCAAGGTCACTCATATGAATAGGCCTCACATATTTCATTGGTATGATCTTATCCCGCACTTAATTATTTATTAATAATAAACGCTCTAAGACTCTACCGCTCTTTGAATTTTTTTAATTTTGTGCTTTCGTTCACGCTTTGTCACTCGCGCTTTTGCACTCGATTTCGCACTCGCGCTTTTGCACTCGCTTTCGCACTATGTGATCTAGAGTTAGACTCCACCAACATAAAGAAAAATCAGAGAGAAGGTTTCCTCAACAATCACATGCTTCCAAACTTATATATCCGTGTCTACTATAATGTAGGTATACTATCATTTTTATTCTCTAGACTTGTCAATTTACTTATACATATCTAATTCTTTAGGCATATCTATTGTTAATCTATTTTTATGAACCAAATCTAAAATTGGGATAAATCGATCTAGATCTAAATGGAACAATCTACATTAAAAAAGAAAATATCATAGTTCAGCTATGAACAATAATGCAGACTAAGGGTTGGTGAGAAATTTGGGGAATTAGGGAGTTACTTATACGAGGTAAAAAATTGATGGCGAACAAACAAAATAAAATAAATAAACGCAACTGTAAGTCTACGAATCTCTATGAATGGTTGTGATTGAAGTTGTGCGGCAGTAAGGATGGTGATCGAAAGTCTATAACTGTGGAGCAATGTCTTTGTTTCCAAAGCGCCTTACTTTGAATAAAATTCAAACACAACAAAACAAAAACTCTGATCTACAACAGAATCAAAGATGAAAGCGGATTTGAATTGAAGAAGAAAGGAGATTAAGAAGTATATCTGAAGAAATTGCAGAGACGATGTTACGTAAATTTTAACCAAGGAAAGGGATTGAATGGAGTTAAACTGTAACAATTCAACCACTAATGGGTTGAGACCTAGCCCATTGGGCTGGCAAGGTCACTCATATGAGTAGGCCACACATATTCCACTGGTATGATCTTATCCACACTTTATTATTTATTAATAATAAACGCTCTAAGACGCTATCGCTCTTTGATTTTTTTTTAATTTTGTGCTTTTGCTCACGCTTTGCACTCGCTCATTCGCACACGCGCTTTTGCACTCGATTTCGCACTCGCGCTTTTGCACTCGCTTTCGCACTATGTGATCTAGAGTTAGACTCCACCAAAATAAAGAAAAATCAGAGAGAAGGTTTCCTCAACAATCACATGCTTCCAAACTTATATATCAGTGTCTACTACCATGTGGTATACTATCATTCTTATTCTCTAGACTTGTCAATTTACTTATACACATCTAATTCTGTAGGCATATCTATTGTTAATCTTATTTTATACACCAAATCTAAAATTGAGATAAAAATCGATCTAAATCTAAATGGAACAATCTACTTTCAAAAAGAAAATATCATAGTTAAGCTATGAACAATAATGCAGACTAAGGGTTGGTGAGAAATTTGGGGAATTAGGGCGTTACTTATACGAGGTAAAAAATGATGGAGAACAACAAAATAGAATAAATGAACGCAACTGTAAGTCTACTAATCTCTATGAAGTGGTGTTGATTGAAGTTGTGCGGCAGTAAGGATGGTGATCGGAAGTCTATAACTGTGGAGCAATGTCTTTGTTTCCAAAGCGCCTTACTTTGAACAAAATTCAAACACAGCAAAACAAAAACTCTGATCTACAACAGAATAAAAAATGAAAGCGGATTTGAATTGAAGAAGAAAGGAGATTAAGAAGTATATCTGAAGAAATTGCCAAGACAATGTTACGTAAATGTTAACCAAGGAAAGGGATTGAAATGGACTTAAACTGTAACAATTCAACCACTAATGGGTTGAGACCTAGCCCATTGGGCTGGCAAGGTAACTCATATGAGTAGGCCACACATATTCCACTAGTATGATCATATACACACTTAATTATTTATTAATAATAAACGCTCTAAGACGCTATCGCTCTTTGATTTTTTTTTAATTTTGTGATTTCGCTCACGCTTTGCACTCGCTCATTCGCACACGCGCTTTTGCACTCGATTTCGCACTCGCGCTTTTGCACTCGCGTTCGCACTATGTGATCTAGAGTTAGACTCCACCAAAATAAAGAAAAATCAGAGAGAAGGTTTCCTCAACAGTCACATGCTTCAAAACTTATATATCAGTGTCTACTACCATGTGGTATACTATCATTCTTATTCTCTAGACTTGTCAATTTACTTATACACATCTAATTCTGTAGGCATATCTATTGTTAATCTATTTTTATTCACCAAATCTAAAATTGAGATAAAAATCGATCTAAATCTAAATGGAACAATCTACTTTCAAAAAGAAAATATCATAGTTAAGCTATGAACAATAATGCAGACTAAGGGTTGGTGAGAAATTTGGGGAATTAGGGCGTTACTTATACGAGGTAAAAAGTTGATGGAGAACAAACAAATAGAATAAATGAACGCAACTGTAAGTCTACTAATCTCTATGAATTGGTGTTGATTAAAGTTGTGCGGCAGTAAGGATGGTGATCGGAAGTCTATAACTGTGGAGCAATGTCTTTGTTTCCAAAGCGCCTTACTTTGAACAAATTAAAATTCAAACACAGCAAAACAAAAACTCTGATCTACAACAAAATCAAAGATGAAAGCGGATTTGAATTGAAGAAAAAAGGTGATTAAGAAATATATCTGAAGAAATCGCAGAGACGATGTTACGTAAATTTTAACCAGGGAAAGGGATCGAATGGGAGTTAAACTGTAACAATTCAGCCACTAATGGGTTGAGACCTAGCCCATCGGGCTGGCAAGGTCAATCATATGAGTAGGCCACACATATTCCACTGGTATGATCTTATCCGCACTTAATTATTTATTAATAATAAACGCTCTAGACGCTATCTCTATTTGATTATTTTTAATTTTGTGCTTTCGCTCACGCTTTGTCACTCGCGCTTTCGCACACGCGCTTTTGCACTCGATTTCGCACTCGTGCTTTTGCACTGCCTTTCGCACTATGTGATCTAGAGTTAGACTCACCAAAATACATAAAAATCAGAGAGAAGGTTTCCTCAACAATCACATGCTTCCAAACTTATATATCAGTGTCTACTATAATGTAGGTATACTATCATTTTTATTCTGTAGACTTGTCAATTTTCTTATACACATCTAATTCTGTAGGCATATATATTGTTAATATATTTTTATGGAGCAAATCTAAAATTGAGATAAATCGATCTAGATCTAAATGGAACAATCTACATTAAAAAATAAAATATCATAGTTCAGCTATGAACAATAATGCAGACTAAGGGTTGGTGAGAAATTTGGGGAATTAGGGCGTTACTTATACGAGGTAAAAAATTGATGGCGAAAAACAAAATAAAAATAATGAATACAACTTTAAGTCTACGAATCTCTATGAGTTGGTTGTGATTGAAGTTGTGCGGCAGTAAGTATGGTGATCGAAAGTCTATAACTGTGGAGCAATGTCTTTGTTTCCAAAGCGCCTTACTTTGAACAAAATTCAAACACAGTAAAACAAAAACTCTGATCTACGACAGAATCAAAGATGAAAGCGGATTTGAATTGAAGAAGAAAGGAGATTAAGAAGTATATCTGAAGAAATTGCCGAGACGATGTTACGTAACTTTTAACCAAGGAAAGGGATTGAATGGGAGTTAAACTGTAAAAATTCAGCCACTAATGGGTTGAGACCTAGCCCATTGGGCTCGCAAGGTCACTCATATGAGTAGGCCACACATATTCCACTGGTATGATCTTATTCGCACTTAATTAGTTATTAATAATAAACGCTCTCAGACGCTATCGCTCTTTAATTTTTTTAATTTTGTGCTTTCGCTCACGCTTTGTCGCTCCCGCTTTCGCACACGCGCTTTTGCCCTCGATTTCGCACTCGCGCTTTTGCACTCGCTTTCGCACTATGTGTTCTAGAGTTAGATTCCACCAAAATACAGAAAAATCAGAGAGAAGGTTTCCTCAACAATCACATGCTTCCAAACTTATATATCAGTGTCTACTACAATGTAGGTATACTATCATTTTTATTTTCTAGACTTGTCAATTTACTTATACAGATCTAATCATGTAGGCATATATATTGTTAATCTATTTTTATGGACCAAATCTAAAATTGAGATAAATCGATCTGGATCTAAATGGAACAATTAATCTACATTAAAAAATAAAATATCATAGTTCAGCTATGAACAATAATGCAGACTAAGGATTGGTGAGAAATTTGGGGAATTAGGGCGTTACTTATACGAGGTAAAAAATTGATGGCGAAAAAGAAAATAAAAAAAATGAACGCAACTGTAAGTCTACGAATCTCTATGAATTAGTTGTGATTGAAGTTGTGCGGTAGTAAGTATGGTGATCGAAAGTCTATAATTGTGGAGCAATGTATTTGTTTCAAAGCGCCTTACTTTGAACAAAATTCAAACACAGTAAAACAAAAACCCTGATCTACGACAGAATCAAAGATGAAAGCGGATTTGAATTGAAGAAGAAAGGAGATTAAGAAGTATATCTTAAGAAATTGCAGAACGATGTTATGTAAATTTTAACCAAGGAAAGGGATTGAATGGGAGTTAAACTGTAAAAATTCAGCCACTAATGCGTTGAGACCTAGCCCATTGGGCTGGCAAGGTCACTCCTATGTGTAGGCCACACATATTCCACTGGTATGATCTTATTCGCACTTTATTATTTATTAATAATAAACGCTCTCAGACGCTATCGCTCTTTAACTTTTTTTTAATTTTGTGTTTTCGCTCACGCTTTGTAGCTCGCGCTTTCGCACACGCGCTTTTGCACTCGATTCGCACTCTCGCTTTCGCACTATGTGTTCAAGAGTTAGACTCCACCAAAATACAGAAAAATCAGAGAGAAGGTTTCCTCAACAATCACATGCTTCCAAACTTATATATCAGTGTCTACTACCATGTAGGTATACAATCATTCTTATTCTCTAGACTTGTCAATTTACTTATACACATCTAATTCTGTAGGCATATCTATTGCTAATCTATTTTTATTCACCAAATCTAAAATTGAGATAAATCGATCTCAATCTAAATGGAACAATCTACTTTCAAAAAGAAAATATCATAGTTAAGCTATGAACAATAATGCAGACTAAGGGTTGGTGAGAAATTTGGGGAATTAGGGCGTTACTTATACGAGGTAAAATATTAATGGCGAACAAACAAAATAGAGTAAATGAACGCAACTGTAAGTCTACGAATCCATATGAATTGGTTGTGATTGAAGCTGTGCGGCAGTAAGGATGGTGATCGAAAGTCTATAATTGTGGAGCAATGTCTTTGTTTCCAAAGCGCCTTACTTTGAACAAAATTCAAACACAGCAAAACAAAAACTATGATCTACAACAGAATCAAAGATGAAAGCGGATTTGAATTGAAGAAGAAAGGAGATTAAGAAGTATATCTGAAGAAATTGCAGAGACGATGTACATAAATTTTAATCAAGGAAAGGTATTGAATGGGAGTTAAACTGTAACAATTCAGCCACTAATGGGTTGAGACCTAGCCCATTGGGCTGGCAAGGTCACTCCTATGAGTAGGCCACACATATTTCACTGGTATG
>JAHHQI010000203.1:0-32383 GCA_028274465.1 Plantago ovata | reverse complement strand
TCAAAGGATATTCGGATAAGCTGAATCACCACATAGTGTGACCCATAGGGCCTCATTGTATTAAGCAAGTCCTAGACTGGCAAAATGGAATTCCTAGACGGTTCCATTTGCAATATTAATACATGAGGACGTTTGAGAGGTTTCTCAAAGCAAACCCTTTCGTTGCGAAGTCTGTGCGCTCAACGCGGCGATGGTAACGTCCCTTCATCTGACTGACTCGAATGCATCTAGGATCGATGAAGTGTCTATCCAATAATACATCCACGGGCGTCTCAGTGAGTTGCATGGTGAATCAAATATTATTATGACCATCATAATAATCATTGATACGCTGGCCAGCGGTTTTACCAATCACAACTATGAACGACTATGAGCAGTACTCTCCTGTGCTACACATGAGAGATGAATCCTTCACAGAACACTTATCACCCATTTGTATGTAGCCATAATCCTGGATCGTGTCTTGGTCAACTGCTTATTCAGAGCTGACATCGACGGTCCACCAAGGATATGGGGCAACAAATGTGATGATAAAGTCCTGTAAGTCCAAAGGACGACTGGCATCACTTCGACAACTTACCGGTTCCCATAGACACTTCGGTGTAGATATACATCGATGGGAGTGTCCGGTGGGTACTTCCATTGTTCGATAATCATCCTTCGAACAACTATGCGCAGTTATGGGAACGTTTCTTGATTGTCCAACAATCCGTTCCGTGGCCGTGGGATCGGCTCACACTTGCTCCAACAAGTATAACCTCCACGCATACTAGTCTCAACTCGGTTCATTCAGACCCTACATCCGAGATGAACCTCGACTAGGGAGTGTTTGGGATAGATGATAACTCACATAGCTACCCACTATCTGTGTGATCGGTCATCTATCCGAGGGACATGTTTTAATATCAATACAGACAGAAATAGAGATGGACATGTTGCATGCCTGGTGTAATATATTATGAAATCGATACTCAATAGTAAAACAACAAACATAATAAATACGTTGACCTGTGTAATAGTACATATGCCCTCTATAAGGGCTGCATGCCCTTAACAAGGACTGTCTCTAGGACATATAAACACCCTATCAACTGGCGGTTCTTCTCGTTGCTTTGCGACTATCACCTCCCGCTGGTCCTCCGGCGATAGTAAGAATTCTCCCATGGATAGGCCTATTCTCAAAGTTTGCTTCTCTTACAAATCCCGATGTCGCTCGCCCTCCGGAGGATGAGGTGGCAGAGTTGGCAAAGCTGAAGGCTCCCTTCGTGGTTCGGGGGCAATGTGATGAATGGATTGGTGAACTGGTTCCTCCCGACGGACATAATTGACCAATTGCCCTCGGCGCACTAACTTCTCAATTTCAGTCTTGAGGTTAATGCATTCATCGGTGGTATGCCGTTTGCCTTTGTGAAAGTAGCAAAACTTGTCCGAATTTCTATGCTTCCGAGCCTCCGGCATAGGCTCGGACCAATCAACATTCATGTTTCTTGTTATAATAGTGCTCAAGATTTCGGATCTTGGCCTATTAAGCTCAGTGTACTTCTCGTGCCTCCTCGGGGGAGATCTTCTTGGAGGAGTTCTCTTGTCCGTGAAGTCATTTCTATGGTGTTGCTCCTTTTGAATGGTGTTTCTCTCAATTTTCTGGTCTTGCCTTCATTGTTTCGGGGGATTATTCTGAGCTTGCCTTTGATGTTCCTTTTCCTTTGGAGCGGTCGGAAGGACAGTTCTTACCGGGACGGTTCTCCGGAACTCCTCTGCCGCCAAATGTTCTCGCATACTTGCTCTAGGTCTTTCTCAGTTTCCACATGGGACCTTGCGAGTTCGTCCCGAAGATTCTCGTTGGTGGTATTTCCATACAAGTATTCCTTTCGCTCTTTGGCTCTGTGATTTTCTACTTGGTATGCCGCTTCATGGAACCTTGTCAAGAATTCCCTCAAGTCTTCCGACGGCCTTTGAACAATTTCGGCTAAATACTTGACTCCCCTTTTCTTCCGAATCACTTTCTCAAATCTTTTTATGAATTGAGATGTGAGTTCTTTGTAGGATGTGATGGAACCATTGTCTAAGTTAGACCACCAAACCATTGCCTCTCCGCAAGGTGTCGAGGGGAAGATCAATGCTTTGGTGTTGGGATCATGCCCATGGGCTTCCATTTTCGTGCCAAACCTTACCAGATGGTTCTTGGGACAACTGGTACCATCATAATTTTCCAGAGTTGGGAATCCTCTATCGGTCTTCACCACATGAGTTCTTATGGCATCACATAGTACGCTTGGCTCCATATCTTTTTCTTGCTCTTGGACGCTTGTTTCAACGCATCTATCTGCTCTTCAATGACTTTCCTTTGGGCTTTCAACTCTTCAAGGTTTAGCCTTCTCCCGGTCATGGGGTCGAAGCCTAACATTTGAGTGACTTGTGCCACTGTCCTCGCACAATTATTTTCCGCCATTGCTTCCGGACGGTTCTGAGGCGTGGTCTGATTTGGAAGAGTTGGCGGATTGATGACCTGCAATTGGAGTTGGCCCGGGGGAACTTGAAGATGGTCCGGGGGATGCGGGTTATTGGGTCCTTGCGAGGCCCTTACCCTTCGGTCGGTGGTTTCTCTCAAGTCTCCCGGGGCTCCTTGGGGACCTAATCTTTATTACACGCCTTGGGGCCCTAGCCTTGATTGTACGCCTTGAGGTCCCAGCCTTGCGTGAATCGGCCTAGGACTCGCTCGAGATTGAGCTTCATCTTGAGCGGGATGTGATTTTGCTAGAATGGGTGAGGGTTCTTGCACTTGGGGCTGCCTTTGGGCCCTTATTTCCTCCTCTACTCTTGCTGCCTCATTTTCTCCTAGGCATCCTTGGATGGTCAGGAGGAACAATCCGTATTGCGCCTTCGTGAAGCCAAAGTCCGCAGGACGGACTACTCGTCCGTTGGAAAGAGTAAAGTTCATTGCTGCTGGTTGGTCTTGCCTTGGGACCGGGTGAGTTTGCCTTGGGGCCGGTTGAGCGGAATTCCGTAATGCGCCAAAACCGGATCCGACGGGAAACCCTTGAGGCGCATTTTCAGCAACTCCTTCCTCGGGAGCAGTGACGCTCGCCAGTGCTCCGTCAAGCAATTCATCGTACGAGTAATCATCAACATTATCATTTCTAACTGCCCTACCACCATTGCCTCGCCCCCTTCCTCTTCCTCTGCCGCCCAACGGGGGACGGCCCCATGGACGAGTAGGTGGGGGTCCGGCGACGGCGGTCGCAAGGCGGGTACTTCTTTTGGGATTAAGCATCCTTCGGACCGCGCTAGTAGGGCGAGGGTAACCTTTTGATTGGTTCCCACAGACGGCGCCAAATGCTGATAGGTAATTAGTGCTTTCCTCTGGAGCGTGATCGTACTTTCCTCTGAAGCGTCGTAAGGCGAAGGTTCTAGAACGTCCTTCGCACTTCAAGTGCTTTCCGTACTGTACCTAGGACCTGAGGTATAACTTGGCAAGAGGGAGGGTTAGTGCCACAAGCCCGGCTTGTCTAAGATCAAGCCGGAG
This sequence comes from Plantago ovata, assembly GCA_028274465.1. NCBI lineage: Eukaryota > Viridiplantae > Streptophyta > Magnoliopsida > Lamiales > Plantaginaceae > Plantago > Plantago ovata. The sequence goes on along the minus strand of JAHHQI010000203.1, from coordinate 28,860 downwards.
GGACGACTTTACGTGTAGGGAGTTGGTAAGCTTCCTAGTAAATGTAGAGAGAGAAAGTAGTGTGATGATTGAATGATGAATGATTGAATGATTACCTTGATTGAAGTGAACCCTTATTTATACTAGCAATAGAATATTGCTTGAGTGCTTAGGATCGTGACAAGTGTCCGACCATGATTGAGTCTTCTATGGGCTTAGGCCCATTTGGAGTGACCCATGGGCTTTGGCCCAGATCTTCCACTAGGGCTGGCAGGGGAAAAATGGTCATTCTTGGTACCAAAGCGCTCCTAGGGCGGGTGTCGCCCTAGTACCGTCCGAGGACGGGGTAGTAAGGCGACTGTCGAGGTTCTAAGGTCCGAGGACCACCTTTTCCTCAGGACATGTTAATTCTTCCTTGACGTAAGGAGTTATGTCCGGCCACCCGTGGTAGTAGGGCGGAAGGACACTCGTCCGACTACCTGTGCTAGTAGGGTAGAAGGGCACCAATGTTGTTCCTCTCGACGTGCTAGTAGGGCGAGGCTACGTAGCCGGAGATCGTGGTGTAGCCCGAGGAGCTCTTTGCTGGGCTTGCCTTTCTCCTAGCCGGTGACTACTAGGACTTTGTCCTGCTACTAGGGCGTCACCACGCTAGTAGGGCAGCTCAGTTGCTAGTAGGGCAGTTGTACTTTTAGGCCGCACATAAGGACTTAGGTTATCTTGCCTAGTCTTTTGTCTGGTCGGACCCTGATGAAAGATGAACGGACCCTTCTATCATGGTCAGCCCATGACGCACTAGTACGCTCTTAGACGTCCTTGGGGGTTGGACATATTCTGACAACAATAGGTACGTCACCCTGAAATGAAGTGAGCATTTAGTATAGATAAGTAAAACTTGAAGAGTGTAGTAGCCTACGACAGGCTTACTCATTTGTGGCGAAAAAATAATTTCACCATTTCTATCTATCAATTGTAACGAAGACTCCGAATCGGTCATTCGGACTATATGAGAAGAAACGTGTGAATTGACGTCCACTCCGGCATGAAGAAAACAAGTAATGAAGGCGAAAATTACTTGAACACAAATATTATAAGTGCTAGACTGAAAAAGTAGCTAAAAATGCTTGAAACTTACAAGCTACACGGGGCATACCCCAAGAGAAAAAGAAAAACAATCCAACAAAAGCTAAGGAGGGGGCAACTCAGCAGCGCCATACTCTTGATCATTTCAAGGAGGAGCATCGGAAACATTTGGAGCCTATGGCTGTGGAGGAGTATCTCGACGGATATACCAAGGCAAAGCAAGATGTTTAGAAACCGGGAAAGGCGGAACAAAGTGCACAAAACCCGAACTACTCAAAGAAGAGTCCGATGAAGAAGCACCCCGATTCACACTCCAGGACCGACACTTTTCGGCCATCAACACTAAAAGATCTGGAGTATGATCATGCCCAACCAGAGAAAGAGGAATCTCCAGCCACTCCCGAGTGAACTCCAAGTTCTCCTGAAATGGAGACATATAGCTGTAACTTAAGGCCTCAGCAAACTATCCGGGAAGATGAGGACCACCATTGTCAAACCGGAAGCGCTTAGTCTTAGAAGCAACACAAGCAACGAACTGATCCTTGACCAAGATGTCATTAGGAACGTCGAGACCACTGGTATCCACCTCGCCACTTCTCAACCTCCAAGGCTCAATACTTTTCGCCGCGAAGTCCAGAAGAGGAGAGACGATACCAAACCCACCTAGGGAGCAGCATCGTAGTCCAAAGACCTCTTGGAATCGTAAGACGGACTGCGAAGGAAATCTTCCACCGCCTCATTCCTGCTCCTAGACATGCCATAGACCAAGGCCCTCCTAAAGTTAAGCAACATTTCCATGTTGTATTTCTCAGCTTCTTCCATGATCCTGATTCTCCCCTTGGCGGAGTCCAAATCAGAAGTCTGCTCAGACATGGCCCCTTGAAGAGAAGCAATCTCCGCCTTGAGCTTTTCGGCTTCCTTCTCAACTCAGCAACACGAATAGTTAAGTGTGGATGCTCAGCCACAAGGCGCAGCCTCTCGACTTCAGCCTCAAAGTCAGCAGTGGACGCCAATCTTGCAGCTTTTAAAACAGCAAAGAGCTGCAACATGGAAAAGCGAGTCAAAACCAAGGGGAAAGCAAAACGAAGCAAATGGAGAGACATGTAAAAGAGGAAGGAGTTCTTACCTTGGCACCTTGGTTTTCTAGAAGATCATACCTCCCGGAGGTAGGCAAAGACCGCATAGACTCGGCCACCTCGTTCACGTCAAGGTCAATCTCGACGCACTTCCTTATTAGACTGGAAGGAAGAGAACCGGAAAGATCAGCATGGATGGAAGGACTAGAAATCCCTACCATCGGAGTAGAAAGAGCTACCTCAGCAGCAAATGATGGAAGGGTATGATGGGACGTGATTTTCCCTTGAGAGATAAAATAGATAATGACCAATAAATCGCTTTCCGCGACTCTGGTGGATGGATTTGAAGGAGGTAGGATCCTCTTTCCGGGTGTCGCCTCGTCCTGTCCTCCTGAACCGTGACTCTCTGCCTTGTCTGGACTCAGAATCTTCTAGTCTAACTCCTCGCTCCTCTGGTAGCAAGCTTGAACTCCGAGCGTCCTTCCTCGAACAATATCTACCTGTGGGGTGTGTGTGCATGTGTTTCCTGGTCTGCCTTTTGGTCAAACCGGTTTTGAAGACTTTACTTGAAGGTGGTTGAATACCAACCTTGTAAATATGAAAAAGTGTGTGTAGGAGACTGGTGACGATGAGTGTAGTGAATATAACAGTAATGATGAAGGACATTTCTCCAAGATGAACTCTTGTTGTTGCTTTGAGCTTCCCATCAAGAAGTGTAACGCCCCGTATTTTTTTTATTTTATTTATTTGTTATTTTATTATTTAATTATTTAATTTAATTAATTAATCATCAGAATAATTTATTTTATTCGATAATTATTTAATTCACTTCTTGCGTGAACGATTTAGTTAATTCGCATAAACTAATTCGTCTCGTTACGTTTGGACCGAGCTGGAAAGACTGGACTTTCTGACTTCTTTTGGCCCAATCCGTTTGGCCCATTTACTTAACCCTAACCCTAAGCGTTACCCAGTCTTCATACTTCACTTGCCGTCAAAACAAAGAAAGAAAGAGAGAGAAAGAAAGAGAGAAGAGAAAAGAGAGAAGACAAAAGAGAGAGTTCGATGTTGCTGCCCTACGGCCGTCGATCGATCTCCGTCCCTCCATCGCCGTCGTCGATCCGATTCCGTTCGCCGGTCCACCGCGCCGATTCCGTTCTGGGCAAGCTCTGTTCCGATCCGCCGCCGCGATCGCTTTCAAGCCGCCGACCGCGCATCCTCTGTACCGATCCACCCGAGCCGCGTCGCTGTCTGTTTCCCGTCCGCCGTCACCATCCTTCTAGCCGCCACCGCCCGATTCCGTCCGATTCTCTCGCGCCGCTTCTGTCCCGATCGATCGATCCGTTCCGCCGCGCTGCTTTCGGAACCGTTCCACCACGCCACCCTCTGCCGATCCGCCATGCCATTTCGTGCGCCGTTCGAACCCCTCCGCTCCGTCCGGATCTGGTTATCTCGGTAAGCCTCCGTCCGTCTTTGTCCTTTGCGTTTGTATTCAGATCTCGTTTTGAATCTGGATTTTAATCCTTTGATTTTGACTTGATTCGCAGCATTCTCGGTTTCCTTTTCGGTCGAAGGTAATAGTTCGTTCTGCCCTTTTTCTTTTTCGTTTCCTTTTGACCGTTTTGCCCTTGTACTTTCTGGCCATGTTGTTTTGATTCGAACCGTGAACTCGAACTCGGACTTAGGATTGTTTGATTACTGTTGTGTTGACCATGTGACCTTTGACCTCGTTGTTGACCTTTTTTCGAACTAAGTCAGGACTGTGATTTGAACTCGTTGGTTGTTTTGGACTGGATTGGTATTAATCTGAACCTTGTGGACTGATTTGGGAAGTCTGAAAACCTAAAGGACCTTTTTGCAATTAAACTTTGACCGTAGTTGACTGACAGAGCACTGTTTTGTAAACCTTTTTATTCTGTGGGGACTGATATGTATGTTTGGATATCTGCTGGACTTGTTTGTACTTTCTGATTTCAAAAAGGGTCTTTTTGCAATTTACCACTGAGTGTATTTTAGTAATTTCCAGAGATTGAAAACTGAAAGAGTATTTTCTGAAAACGTTTCAACTTAGTTTCTGCTGTGGTACTTTGGTAGTGACTTGACTTGCTAGCCTAGTTGGTTAGGTTCTTGCTTGACTAACTTAGAGGTCCCGAGTTCGAACCCCTCCTTTACCACTTCTTTACCGACCTTTTTCTTTCCGTTCGTTCGACGTCTAAAGTGTAATTAGTTACTTTCTCCTTAGGTTCTCCGTTGTTCGATAACTCTTAAGCTCACTGCTCGTTGGAGACTCTTACTTGCGAGTTGAGGTGAGTGTTCACCCCTAAACTTATCTATTTGCGAAAAACTGGAAGGCTATGTGACAATCTATATCTATTACTATATATACTATTTTACTGTATGCTTCCGCGTAAAAGTAACTAAGTCCTAAGTATGACTATTTACTTTCTTTGTTTATTGCTACTCTGTTCTGGATTAACTTTTCTACAGGAACACTTCTGGGTGTTTGATTATTCGTATCTGTTTAATCTGTATCTGTTCTGTCTGTTTCTGTGTGACCGGCCGATTAGGTCGTAATTAGGTAGGCTTGGGTAGTAGAGGACTATCGGGCTCGCTTGGTTATTGCCTAGTCTAATCCCTTTTAGGCGCTAGGCAGAAGTCGCTGAGGTCTACTAGGGTCGTAGGTTCTGTTTCCCCAAAGTACACTGGGGGTTCTGTTTCTGTCCGGAGTTGTATACCCTCTGGAGGGAGCTATAAGGGCTATTGGCAGTAGGAGCAATAAGGCGGGATGCACCAACGGACTTCGACTTATCTGTTCTGTCTTTGTGTTCTGTTATCTTTTATGTTTGTTATATTATCTAATGAAAAGGATTTTGATTTCAAAAACTGTTTACTTTCTGTTTGTTAACTTAGAACCTCACCGAGATCCTTTATCTCACACTCTCTTTGTTTTCAAAATTCCTTCCTTCCAGATACTACTGAGGATGCACGCGAGTAGGATGCCAGCGACTGAGAGAAGGGTATGGGGTGTCTTTGGGAATTTATTTCAAAATAAGAAGATGAAACTTTTCAGTGTCTTCAATAGTTGTTATTCATTTAATTTCTAAGTTACTGTTGGATATTTACTTGATTCTGTTAGCGCTGTGCGCGTCAAATATTATTATGGCATTTATTGCCGACCGTTGTTTTTAAAATTATTTCGGATTTTCTCTTTTCAAGAAATTATTTTGTTTTAAAAACCGATACCGTTACAGATGGTATCAGAGCTTGAGTTCAAACTCAAGCTTGCTAGGATAGGATCTTCTGGCCTATGGGGTGTGTGTGAGGGTCCGAGTCATTGGATATAGGTTGAGTTGTTATTTTTCTATCTCTTATGCCGTTTAGTCTTCCGCACTAACTCTGAGCTGTTCCGTTTGCACGTCACCGGTCCTACTATTTTGTCCTCCGAAACCGCCTTGTTGTTCATCCTGTTTAACTTCTACTAAGTTCACCAGCTTACTCTTGCTACTTTATTCATTTTCGTTAAGCCGATTATATTATTTCATCTAAATGCATGAGTATTTGTCTAAAAGTATGTACTATGATGTCATTTGATGCATGTTTTAAGGTTTAAACACTTATATATGCATTTACTTTACTTGTTGAAGTTCATACATGATCTTGCTTGGTTCTGTTATACAGTAATCTATTGTTTAACCAAAGTCGACATAAATCACTGGCAGGCGGTCGACTGTTTGAGTGATTCGTGTTAACCGAGGTCAAATGACTGATCACTTTATGAGAGAACGCTTTTATTGCATGCGTAATGTTTATGAATCTTTTCTACAACATATGAATTTGCTACTTATGCTTTATCATTGCTTCTTCAATTTATGTTTGCCTTGTATGCTAGGTTAGACACACTCGAGGATTTACTTAGTGATTAGTTGCTATCTTCCTTTTGACCCCCCTAGTTAGAATTAGACCTTGGTAATTTTTGTTTACTTTCACGCGTCTCTTACTCGTTCACGCTACATTGACATAAGTTAGTGCCTTAGTCCACATTTGCGCATTTAGGTAGACACGCTCGAGAAGGTTAATTTACGTTACTGATCTTAGACTAATCGCGATAGGATGGCTCCAACGAACAACACTCGCGCTACCAGCAGCAACAACCGCACCGCCAATGATGCTATTGCACAAGACTTGATGCAGCAGAAGGTCGCAGCTTCAAATGCCTCCCGCCAAGTAGCAAGTGCGATCGCGCCGTCAATTATGCCACATCAAGAAACTCTAACGTTGTCGGCAGCTGAGAGGTTCACTCGTTTCCACCCGGAAAGGTTTGAAGGATCACCCCACTCAAGGAAAGCTGAAGTGTGGATTGAGGGCATCGAGGATTTGTTTAGTATCTTGCACATCAACGATGCACAAATGGTGGAGCTTGCAGTGTTTCAGCTCGATGGACTAGCACGCCGTTGGTGGGTCACCGTTGATGCACGATGGAGGAGAGAAGGAAAACCTCACACATGGGAGAATTTTGTGACGGAATTTGTGGACAAGTATGTTCCCCGTATTGTCCGTAAGAAAAGAATTAGTGAGTTTGAAAAGTTGGAGCAAGGGAAGATGACAGTGTCCGAGTATGATCTTAAATTCACAAGATTGATGAAGTACGTGCCACACCTCCAAAATGATGGAATGGAAAAGATGAGGTACTTTGTACGAGGATTGAAGACTAAGATCAGGTTTAACCTGTTTGGAATCGAGATGTCAACTTACGCGAAGGCTGTGGAAAGAGCTGCTGAAGTGGAGGACGGATTAAGAGAACCTGAGAGTTATGAACCTCATCGATCTGGAAAAAGGAGTTCTGATCACACGAGTAGCAAGGATCGTCCGTCTTCGTCCAAGTATCCTTGCAATCAGCGGGAAAGTCGACCTCATCAACTCGATGATATTACTTGAGAGTCAACTAGCATAAAGTGTAATTTCTATGGAGGAACAACTCACGAGGAAGACAACTGCTGGAAGAAGAAGGGTTGGTGTTTGGCTTGTGGCAGCAAAGATCATAAGGTGAACAGATGTCCGAGGCACCGCTCTTTAATTAAGGAAGGACGGCCTCGTGGCACGGTTTTGAAAAACCCAGGAGATGGTGCAACAACGAAGGTAAAGGTCTAAAGTGGGGTTGGACTTGAGGCTCGGTCAGCAAATGTGGCAAAAGGTACACACGTTTGGACAAACCTCTTCTAAGTCGTGTTTGTTTATCGAACTGCACTTCTTTTGCTAGGATAGATTCATTTGAAGGTTAGGTACAGGCTTATTGAGGACTTGTTACTTGGAAGTGTTTGGTTGTAGAGGTAGGCTCCGTTTCCTTTAGGCTAGTTTCGACTTTTATTAAATTTTAACTTGCGAGTTTATTCTTTCATCCGTCGTTTCAAGTTGAAGACTTTCGATTCCCCGTTCCAAGTTCGTTAGCCTCACGCTAGTTAAGTTTCGAGAACGAAACTTCTTGTAAGGGTGGTGGAGTGTAACGCCCCGTATTTTTTTATTTTATTTGTTTGTTATTTTATTATTTAATTATTTAATTTAATTAATTAATTATCAGAATAATTTATTTTATTCGGTAATTATTTAATTCACTTCTTGCATGAACGATTTAGTTAATTCGCGTAAACTAATTCGTCTCGTTACGTTTGGACCGAGCTGGAGAGACTGGACTTTCTGACTTCTTTTGGCCCAATCCGTTTGGCCCATTTACTTAACCCTAACCCTAAGCGTTACCCACTCTTCATACTTCACTTGCCGTCAAAATAAATAAAGAAAGAGAGAGAAAGAAAGAGAGAAGAGAAAAGAGAGAAGACAAAAGAGAGAGTTGGTTGTTGCTGCCCTACCGCCGTCGATCGATCTCCGTCCGTCCATCGCCGCCGTCGGCTCCGATTCCGTTCGCCGGTCCACCGCGCCGATTCCGTTCTGGGCGAGCTCTGTTCCGATCCGCCGCCGCGATCCCTTTCAAGCCGCCGACCGCGCATCCTCTGTACCATTCCACCGCGCCACCCTCTGCCGATCCGCCGTGCCGTTTCGCGCGCCGTTCGATCCCCTCCGCTCCGTCCGGATCTGGTTATCTCGGTAAGCCTCTGTCCGTCTTTGTCCTTTGCGTTTGGATTAAGATCTCGTTTTGAATCTGGATTTTAATCCTTTGATTTTGATTTGATTCGCAACATTCTCGGTTTCCTTTTCGGTCGAATGTAATAGTTCGTTCTGCCCTTTTTATTTTTCGTTTCCTTTCAACCGTTTTGCCCTTGTACTTTCTGGCCATGTTGTTTTGATTCGAACCGTGAACTCGAACTCGGACTTAGGATTGTTTGATTGCTGTTGGGTTGACCGTGTGACCTTTGACCTCGTTGTTGACCTTTTTTCGAACTAAGTCAGGACTGTGATTTGAACTCGTTGGTTGTTTTGGACTGGATTGGTATTAATCTGAACCTTGTTGACTGATTTGGGAAGTCTGAAAACCTAAAGGACCTTTTTGCAATTAAACTTTGACCGTAGTTGACTGACAGAGGACTGTTTTGTAAACCTTTTTATTCTGTGGGGACTTATATGTATGTTTTGAAATCTGCTGGACTTGTTTGTACTTTCTGATTTCAAAAAGGGTCTTTTTGCAATTTACCACTGAGGGTATATTAGTAATTTCCAGAGATTGAAAACTGAAAGAGTATTTTCTGAAAACGTTTCAACTTAGTTTCTGCTGTGGTACTTTGGTAGTGACTTGACTTGCTAGCCTAGTTGGTTAGGTTCTTGCTTGACTAACTTAGAGGTCTCGAGTTCGAACCCCTCCTTTACCACTTCTTTACCGACCTTTTTCTTTCCGTTCGTTCGACTTCTATAGTGTAATTAGTTACTTTCTCTTTAGGTTCTCCGTTGTTCGATAATTCTTAAGCTCACTGCTCGTTGGAGACTCTTACTTGCGAGTTGAGGTGAGTGTTCACCCCTAAACTTATCTATTTGCGAAAAACTGGAAGGCTATGTGACAATCTATATCTATTACTATATATACTATTTTACTGTATGCTTCCGCGTAAAAGTAACTAAGTCCTAAGTATGACTATTTACTTTCTTTGTTTATTGCTACTCTGTTCTGGATTAACTTTTCTGCAGGAACACTTCTCGGTGTTTGATTATTCGTATCTGTTTGATCTGTAATTAGGTAGGCTTGGGTAGTAGAGGACTATCGGGCTTGCTTGGTTATTGCCTAGTCTAATCCCTTTTAGGCGCGAGGCAGAAGTCGCTGAGGTCTATTAGGGTCGTAGGTTCTGTTTCCCCAAAGTACACGGGGGTTTCTGTTTCTGTCCGGAGTTGTATACCCTCTGGAGGGAGCTATAAGGGCTATTGGGAGTAGGAGCAATAAGGCGGGCTGCACCAACGGACTTCGACTTAACTGTTCTGTCTTTGTGTTCTGTTATCTGTTATGTTTGTTATATTATCTAATGAAAAGGATTTTGATTTAAAAAACTGTTTACTTTCTGTTTGTTAACTTAGAACCTCACTGAGATCCTTTATTTCACACTCTCTTTGTTTTCAAAATTCCTTCCTTCCAGATACTACTGAGGATGCACGCGAGTAGGATGCCAGCGACTGAGAGAAGGGTATGGGGTGTCTTTGGGAATTTATTTCAAAATAAGAAGATGAAACTTTTCACTGTCTTCAATAGTTGTTATTCATTTAATTTCTAAGTTACCGTTGGATATTTACTTGATTCTGTTAGCGCTGTGCGCGTCAAATATTATTATGGCATTTATTGCCGACCGTTGTTTTTAAAATTATTTCGGATTTTCTCTTTTCGAGAAATTATTTTGTTTTTAAAAACCGATACCCTTATTAGATGGTATCAGAGGTTGAGTTCAAACTCAAGCTTGCTAGGATAGGATCTTCTGGCCTATGGGGTGTGTGTGAGGGTCCGAGTCACTGGATATAGGTTGAGTTGTTATTTTTCTATCTCTTATGCCGTTTAGTCTTCCGCACTAACTCTGAGCTGTTCCGTTTGCACGTCACCGGTCCTACTAGTTTGTCCTCCGAAACCGCCTTGTTGTTCATCCTGTTTAACTTCTACTAAGTTCACCAGCTTACTCTTGCTACTTTATTCATTTTCGTTAAGCCGATTATATTATTTCATCTAAATGCATGAGTATTTGTCTAAAAGTATGTACTATGATGTCATTTGATGCATGTTTTAAGGTTTAAACACTTATATTTGCATTTATTTTACTTGTTGAAGTTCATACATGATCTTGCTTGGTTCTGTCATACAGTAATCTATTGTTTAACCAAAGTCGACATAAATCACTGGCAGGCGGCCGACTGTTTGAGTGATTCGTGTTAACCGAGGTCAAATGACTGATCACTTTATGAGAGAACGCTTTTATTGCATGCGTAATGTTTATGAATCTTTTCTACAACATATAATTTTCTACTTATGCTTTATCATTGCTTCTTCAATTTATGTTTGCCGTGCATGCTAGGTTAGACACACTCGAGGATTTACTTAGTGATTAGTTGCTATCTTCATTTTGACCCCCCGAGTTAGAATTAGACCTTGGTAATTTTTGTTTACTTTCACGCGTCTCTTACTCGTTCACGCTACACTGACATAAGTTAGTGCCTTAGTCCACGTTTGCGCATTTAGGTAGACACGCTCGAGAAGGTTAATTTACGTTACTGATCTTAGACTAATCGCGATAGGATGGCTCCAACGAACAACACTCGCGCTACCAGCAGCAACAACCACACCGCCAATGATGCTATTGCACAAGACTTGATGCAGCAGAAGGTCGCAGCTTCAAATGCCTCCCGCCAAGTAGCAAGTGCGATCGCGCCGTCAATTATGCCACATCAAGAAACTCTAACGTTGTCGGCAGCTGAGAGGTTCACTCGTTTCCACCCGGAAAGGTTTGAAGGATCACCCCACTCAAGGAAAGCTGAAGTGTGGATTGAGGGCATCGAGGATTTGTTTAGTATCTTGCACATCAACGATGCACAAATGGTGGAGCTTGCAGTATTTCAGCTCGATGGACTAGCACGCCGTTGGTGGGTCACCGTTGATGCGCGATGGAGGAGAGAAGGAAAACCTCACACATGGGAGAATTTTGTGACGGAATTTGTGGACAAGTATGTTCCCCGTATTGTCCGTAAGAAAAGAATTAGTGAGTTTGAAAAGTTGGAGCAAGGGAAGATGACGGTGTCCGAGTATGATCTTAAATTCACAAGATTGTTGAAGTATGTGCCACACCTCCAAAATGATGGAATGGAAAAGATGAGGTACTTTGTACGAGGATTGAAGCCTAAGATCAGGTTTAACCTGTTTGGAATCGAGATGTCAACTTACGCGAAGGCTGTGGAAAGAGCTGCTGAAGTGGAGGACGGATTAGGAGAACGTGAGAGTTATGAACCTCATCGATCTGGAAAAAGGAGTTCTGATCACACGAGTAGCAAGGATCGTCCGTCTCCGTCCAAGTATCCTTGCAATCAGCGGGAAAGTTGACCTCATCAACTCGATGATATTACTGGAGAGTCAACTAGCATAAAGTGTAATTTCTATGGAGGAACAACTCACGAGGAAGACAACTGCTGGAAGAAGAAGGGTTGGTGTTTGGCTTGTGGCAGCAAAGATCATAAGGTGCACAGATGTCCGAGGCGTCGCTCTCTAAGTAAGGAAGGACGGCCTTGTAGCACGGTTTTGAAAAACCCAGGAAATGGTGCAACAACGAAGGTGAAGGTCTAAAGTGGGGTTGGACTTGAGGCTCGGTCAGCAAATGTGGCAAAAGGTACGCACGTTTGGACAAACCTCTTCTAAGTCGTGTTTGTTTATCGAACTGCACTTCTTTTGCTAGGATAGATTCATTTGAAGGTTAGATACGGGCTTATTGAGGACTTGTTACTTGGAAGTGTTTGGTTGTAGAGGTAGGCTCCGTTTCCTTTAGGCTAGTTTCGACTTTTATTAACTTTTAACTTGCGAGTTTATTCTTTCATCCGTCGTTTCAAGTTGAAGACTTTCGATTCCCCGTTCCAAGTTCGTTAGCCTCACGCTAGTTAAGTTTCGAGGACGAAACTTCTTGTAAGGGTGGTGGAGTGTAACGCCCCGTATTTTTTTTTTATTTGTTATTTTATTATTTAATTATTTAATTACCGGAATAATTTATTTTATTCGGTAATTATTTAATTCACTTCTTGCATGAACGATTTAGTTAATTCGCGTAAACTAATTCGTCTCGTTACGTTTGGACCGAGCTGGAAAGACTGGACTTTCTGACTTCTTTTGGCCCAATCCGTTTGGCCCATTTACTTAACCCTAACCCTAAGCGTTACCCACTCTTCATACTTCACTTGCCGTCAAAATAAATAAAGAAAGAGAGAGAAAGAAAGAGAGAAGAGAAAAGAGAGAAGACAAAAGAGAGAGTTCGCTGTTGCTGCCCTACCGCCGTCGATCGATCTCCGTCCATCCATCGCCGTCGTCGGCTTCGATTCCGTTTGCCGGTCCGCCGCGTCGATTCCGTTCCGGGCGAGCTCTGTTCCGATCCACCGCCCCGGTCACGTTCAAGCCGGCGACCGCGTGTCCTCTGTACCGATCCACCCGAGCCGCGCCGCTGTCTGCTTCCCATCCGCCGTCACCATCCTTCTAGCCGCCGCCGCCCGATTCCGTCTGATTCGCTCGCGCCGCTTCTATCCCGATCGATCGATCCGTTCCGCCGCGCCACCCTCTGCCGATCCGCCGTGCCGTTTCGTGCGCCGTTCGATCCCCTCCGCTCCGTCCTGATCTGGTTATCTCGGTAAGCCTGCTTCCGTCTTTGTCCTTTGCGTTTGGATTCAGATCTCGTTTTGAATCTGGATTTTAATCCTTTGATTTTGATTTGATTCGCAGCATTCCCGGTTTCCTTTTCGGTCGAAGGTAATAGTTCGTTCTGCCCTTTTTCTTTTTCATTTCTTTTTGACCGTTTTGCCCTTGTACTTTCTGGCCATGTTGTTTTGATTCGAACCGTGAACTCGAACTCGGACTTAGGATTGTTTGATTGCTGTTGTGTTGACCGTGTGACCTTTGACCTCGTTGTTGACCTTTTTTCGAACTAAGTCAGGACTGTGATTTGAACTCGTTGGTTGTTTTGGACTGGATTGGTATTAATCTGAACCTTGTGGACTGATTTGGGAAGTCTGAAAACCTAAAGGACCTTTTTGCAATTAAACTTTGACCGTAGTTGACTGACAGAGGACTGTTTTGTAAACCTTTTTATTCTGTGGGGACTGATATGTATGTCTGGAAATCTGCTGGACTTGTTTGTACTTTCTGATTTCAAAAAGGGTCTTTTTGCAATTTACCACTGAGGGTATTTTTGTAATTTCCAGAGATTGAAAAACTGAAAGAGTATTTTCTGAAAACGTTTCAACTTAGTTTCTGTTGTGGTACTTTGGTAGTGACTTGACTTGCTAGCCTAGTTGGTTAGGTTCTTGCTTGACTAACTTAGAGGTCCCGAGTTTGAACCCCTCCTGTAACGGTACCGGTTTTTAAAAACAAACAATTTTTTTGAAATGAGAAAATCCGAAATAATTTTAAAAAAAACAACGGTCGGCAATAAATGCCATGATAATATTTGACGCGCACAGCGCTAACAAAGTCAAGTGAATATCCAATAGTAACTTAGAAATCAAATGAATAACGACTATTGAAGACAGTGAAAGGTTTCAACTTCTTAATTTGAAATAAATTCCAAAAGACACCCTAGACCCTTCTCTCAGTCGCTGGCATCCTACTCGGGTGCATCCTCAGTAGTATCTGGAAGGAAGGAATTTTGAAAACAAAGAGAGTGTGAGATAAAGGATCTCAGTGAGGTTCTAAGTTAACAGACAGAAAGTATACAGTTTTTGAAATCAAATTCCTTTTCAGCAAATAATATATAACAAACAGATCAGATAACAGAACAGGAAGAACAGATAAGTCGAAGTCCGTTGGTGCAGCCCGCCTTATTGCTCCTACTCCCAATAGCCCTTATAGCTCCCTCCAGAGGGTATACAACTCCGGACTGAAACAGAAACCCCCGTGTACTTCGGGGAAACAGAACCTACGACCCTAATAGACCTCAGCGACTTCTGTCTCGCGTCTAAAAGGGATTAGACTAGGCAATAACCAAGCAAACCCGATAGTCCTCTACTACCCAAGTCTACCTAGTTACGACCTAATCAACCGGTCACACAGAAACAGACAGAACAGATACAGATCAAACAGATACGAACTATCAAACACCGAGAAGCGCTCCTGCAGAAAAGTTAATCCAGAACAGAGTAGAAATAAACAAAGAAAGTAAATAGTTATACTTAGGACTTAGTTACTTTTACGCGGAAGCATACAGTAAAACAATATATATAGTAATAGATACAGATAGTCACATAGCCTTCACGTTTTTCGCAAATAGATAGGTTTTGGGGTGAACACTCACCTTAAACATGCAAGCAAAAGTCCACAACGAGCAGCGAACTAAGAGCTATCGAACGGAACACCTAAACATGAATTATCTAGTTACTATCTAACAATCGAACAAAACTAAAAGAATGGAAATAAAAAAAATCGGTGGAGAAGTGGCAGTGGGAGGGATGGGATCGAACTCGAGACCTCTAAATTAAACACTGAGCCCTTAACCAACTAAGCTAGGAGATAACTTATTACTTAGCTTACCCAACCCTAAACTTACTAGCTCTTAAGAAACGATTGAACTTCAGATTATAAAATTACCAAAGTACCCTCTATAATAAAAGGCAAAACAGTACTACGGTTTCAACATACTTCAGAATAGTCTTCTAAGAAAAAGTCGTTTTAACAACCAGATGTGAAATTACTAAACTACCCTCAACCGAAAAAATTGCAAAAATGTCCTTCAAGCTTCTTAAATAAAACAAGGTTCAATTTGGTCAATAAACGATGTCAACTCCCCAGATTTCAGTCAACAACGGTCAAGGTCAACAATCAAAGGATCAAAGTCAACAGTCAAGGTCAACGGTCAAAATTACTAAAAAAACCCTAAGTCCAAAATTTGCAGAATGGTGCTTTAAAATCTTGGCAATCACAAACTAACCCCACACTTTTCAAAACTCAACAATTCAGTCCAACAACAATCCTAATCGATCCAGTTCAATCTTAAGTCCGAGTTTAAAGTTCAGTTCGAGGCCAGAACGTAACAGGGGTAAAATGGGCATAAAAGGAAAGAAAAAGAAAGAATAGTATCGATCCCTTACCTTGAACGGATCTGGAAGTGAAACTGCAAATTTTACAAAGAAAGGAACATCAAACCAAGTTCGAATTACGAATCCTAAACCAAAACTCGAGCAGAAATGAAGCAAATTACCGGAACGGAGGAAAAGAGGAGCAAAAAGCGGCGCCGGGGCAGATAGAACAGAGCAGAGGGTCGTGAACAGAACAGAGCCGGAACGGAATTGGAGCGGGTCGGCACGGATCTGGAACGGGATGGCACGGACCGATCCGGATGGAGCACGGCGGAGGCGAGACCGGGAGGGAGAACTAGGCTTTTGAATGGGTTGGGTTGAACCCAACCCAACCCGAAAATTTAAGAAACGGGTTTAACCCCGAACCCAACCCGAAAGTGTTTAAAACCCGATCCGTACCCAACCCGTTAATAATCACCGGGTACGGGTTGGGTACGGGTTATGATTTCTAAAACCCTAATAACCCGGTCTCCTTCTTCACAATGGCCAAATTTCAAAATATCATTACGACTTCATTTCTTAATGAAATTGCATGATTCTAACGACATTGGATTCGTATTGACATCTTCTATATGTTCCAACTTAGCGTTCGAAGTTTCATCCACTTTTCGAGAATTCACCATTGATGACTTGAAGCTTTTCGAAAGCTCCGTACGGATCCATCTCTCAACCAAATTCGACGATTCTTTCGCCGTTGAGTCCGTCTTGTCCTTGAATTTGAATTTTCGTTCTAAATTGATGTTTTGTTGCCCAAAGGTGATAGAGGAGGTCAAGATGGACTCAATAACGAAAGAATTGTTGAATTTGGTTGAGAAACGGAGTTGTATAGAGCTTTCGAAAAGCTTCAAGTCATCAATGGCGGATTCTCAAAAAGGCGATGAAACTTCGAACGGTAAGTTGGAACATGTAGAAGACGTCAATACGAATCCAATGCCGTTAGAATCATGCAATTTCGTTAAGAAATGAAGTCGTAATGACATTTTGAAATTTGGCCATGGTGAAGAAGAATGGGTCATGTGCACACGGGTCGGGTCAGGCAGCGGGTCATGTCAAAAACCCGGTTGGGGCGGTTTTTCTGACCGGGTCGGGCCATAGTCCGGTCGGATGGGCCGGGTCGGGAAACGGGTGCACCGGTGTCTAAGGTTTTGTCCGGGTTGGGTCGGGTTGGGTTCATGCCAATTTATCGGGTTGGGTTAGGGTTCGAGTCTTATAATTACGGGTATAATATGGGTTCGGGTTTTAACCCAACCGGTACCCGTCACTTATAAATGAGGAACGGGTCTTAATCGGGTTAGGGTTGGGTTGGGTTGAACCCAACCCATTGAAAAGCCTAGGGAGAACGGCGCGGCGGAAAACGGACAGCGCACAGCGGCAAGCGGACGGAGCTTGGCCGGGGCGGAGGGGGCTCGATCCGAACGGAGCAGCAGTAGCAGCTTCTGGTGATGATGATTATGGTGGGTTTAATGGTGATTGATGAAGATGAAGTAAGGGAGTTGATGATGAAAGACACGGTTTGGAGAAGAGAAAAGAAATTAAATTTTCTTTCTTCTTTTCTGATGTTGGAGGCGTTGAAGGAGAAGAGTGGGAAGGAGTGAAGTGATTTGGTAGGGTTAGGGTTAAGGGGATTGGGCCAGATAATCTCAATACAAATTGCTAGCTGATCCAACGAAATGAATTACTGCTACGCGAACTATTAAATGACGAATTCGATTGCGCGGGAAAGAAATTAAATAACTACCGAATAAATTAATTTATTCAGGTAATTAAATAATTACAATTAATAATTTTAAAATCAAATAAATTAAATAAAAAAATACGGGATGTTACACCTCCTTTACCACTTCTTTACCGACCTTTTTCTTTCCGTTCGTTCGACTTCTAAAGTGTAATTAGTTACTTTCTCTTTAGGTTCTCCTTTGTTCGATAACTCTTTAGCTCACTGCTCGTTGGAAACTCTTACTTGCGAGTTGAGGTGAGTGTTTACCCCTAAACTTATCTATTTGCGAAAAACTGGAAGGCTATGTGACAATCTGTATCTATTACTATATATACTGTTTTACTGTATGCTTCCGCGTAAAAGTAACTAAGTTCTAAGTATGACTATTTACTTTCTTTGTTTATTGCTACTCTGTTCTCGATTAACTTTTTTGCAGGAACACTTCTCGGTGTTTGATTATTCGTATCTGTTTGATCGGTATCTGTTCTGTCTGTTTCTGTGTGACCGGCCGATTAGGTCGTAATTAGGTAGGCTTGGGTAGTAGAGGACTATCGGGCTTGCATGGTTATTGCCTAGTCTAATCCCTTTTAGGCGCGAGGCAGAAGTCACTGAGGTCTATTAGGGTCGTAAGTTCTGTTTCCCCAAAGTACACGGGGGTTTCTGTTTCTGTCCGGAGTTGTATACCCTCTGGAGGGAGCTATAAGGGCTATTGGGAGTAGGAGCAATAAGGCGGGCTGCACCAACGGACTTCGACTTATCTGTTCTGTCTTTCTGTTCAGTTATCTGTTCTGTTTGTTATATTATCTGCTGAAAAGGATTTTGATTTCAAAAACTGTTTACTTTCTGTTTGTTAACTTAGAACCTCACTGAGATCCTTTATCTCACACTCTCTTTGTTTTCCAAAATCCTTCCTTCCAGATACTACTGAGGATGCACGCGAGTAGGATGCCAGCGACTGAGAGAAGGGTCTGGGGTGTCTTTGGGAATTTATTTCAAAATAAGAAGATGAAATTTTTCACTGTCTTCAATAGTTGTTATTCATTTGATTTCTAAGTTACCGTTGGATATTTACTTGATTCTGTTAGCGCTGTGCGCGTCAAATATTATTATGGCATTTATTGTCGAACGTTGTTTTTAAAATTATTTCGGATTTTCAAGAAATTATTTTGTTTTTAAAAACCGATACCGTTACAAGAAGACTCAAGGTTGTACCTATGAAGTGAAGTTCTTGAGAGTGTTACCCTAATGTATTTTCCACCTTAGCTTTCTCTATGGGAACCACTCCTTTTACGGACCTTAGAGGAGCGCATGTCGTTGCCATCACAACATTTTGCCAAGTGTCCACACACATATGTGGTTGGTAGGCTATACCTTGACAGTCATGGATGTGGCCCAAATGATCGTGTAAGGATAAGTATCTGCCTTGATCTTATCCACTTGTGTTATGCAGCTAGTTGTGATTGACAAATCCAGATGCTTTATCGTGGTCTCCCGTATACATAAGTATTAGACCTCGGATATAGCATCCAAAAGCATGCGACTCTAGGATCTTCGGCATACGCCATTACGACCCTGGCCCATAGGACCTTTACAAGCAATTCCCATCGACTCTTGGTCCCAGATGTATTAGGTACCTGAAGGTGCATGGTTCGGGATGTGCCAATTTACTCGAGGGCACGACCCCTTGGTATATCGTCACTCGCATCGGAAGCATCCTCGTAGTTTCTAAGTATTCCGGAGAGTCTAAGTCGCCCTAATTCGCATGTTGACGAACTAGGACGAGACTGGACATATTATAGTAACATCATATGTCCCCCCCAGTTTCCAAGTATCTTAGAATAAGATAGTTTAGAAACTCTAGTTATGGTTGTTGAATCTATCCGAGATGCTCGAATGCAACGAAAAATTCTGTTCCGATCCTTTGAACTATAACAGTTCTCGACGGAAGAGGCATTGTTGCTGAATCCTCCGAGATGCTCGGATGCAACGATGTCATCTATCAATCATACGACTGATAGCTAATTTGCTGGTGAAGATGCCGAGCCGAATTCTCGCACCCCGACTATCAATCATGCGACTGAATTAGCTGGGGTACATGTTGATAGTGTATATGACCTAGAGACAGTCTTTATTAAGGGCAGACAGCCCTTATTAAGGGCATATATGTACTATTACACAGGTCAACGTAATATAATATATGTTTGTTGTTTGACTATTGAGTATCGCTTTCATATTTATATTACACCAGGCATACATCATGTCATATCTCTATTCATGTCTGTATTGATGTCAAACATGTCCCCTCGGATAGATGACCGATCACACAGATAGTGGGAGCTATGTGAGTTATCATCTATCCCAAACTCTCCCTAGTCGAGGTTCATCTCGGATGTAGGGGTCTGAATGAAACAACTGAGACTAGTATGCGTGGAGGTTATACTTGTTAGAGCAAGTGTGAGCCGATCCCACGGCCACGGAATGGATTGTTGGACAATCAAGAAACGTTCCCATAACTCCGCATAGTTGTTCGAAGCGTGATTACCGAACAATGGAAGTACCCACCGGAAACTCCCATCGATGTATACTCTACACCGAAGTGTCTATGGGAACCGGAAAGTTGTCGAAGTGATGCCAGTCGTCCTTTGGACTTACAGGACTTTATCATCACATTTCCCATATCCTTGGTGGACCCGTCGATGTCAGCTCTGAATAAGCAGTTGACCCAAGACACGATCCAGGATTATGGCTACATACAAATGGGGATGATAAGTGTTTCTGTGAAGGATTCATCTCTCATGTGTAGCACAGGAGAGCACTGCTCATAGTCGTTCATAGTTGTGATTGGTCAAACCGCTGGCCAACGTATCAATATTATTATGATAGTCATAATAGATATTGGATTCACCAAACAACTCACTGAACACGCCCGTGGATGTATTATTGGGATAGACACTTCATCGATCCTAGATGCATTCGAGTCAGTCAGATGAAGGGACGTTACTATCGCCGCGTTGAGCGCAACAGACTTCACAACGTAAGGGTTTGCTTTGAGAAACCTCTCAAACGTCCTCATGTATTAATATTGCAAATGGAACCGTCTAGAAATTCCATGTTGCCTAGTGTAGCACTTGCTTAATACAATGAGGTCCTATGGGTCACACTATGTGGTGATTCAACTTATCCGAATATCCTTGAAGATGGAATCGCAATTAATTTAGAATTAATTGTGATTGATGAATTATAATTCATTTGGAATTAATTATAATAATTTGTGGCTCAATTAATAATATGGAATTATTAATTGAATTGACTGATTAATTGTATTTGATATAAATACAATTAAAGATTATATTTTAGAAATATAATAGAGGTTTGATTTGAAAGGATATGTTAATTTAGAATTAATATATGCACATGGGCAAAATCTAATTGGAGTTTGAATTGCCTTAGAATTATGAGTGGGTCCCAAAATCGGGACCCACCTACCCTTAAACGCGCGCGACCAGCAGTAGTAGTAGGGGAAGGAGTTCGACTCCTTCCTCTATTAGAAGTCA
Source organism: Plantago ovata (assembly GCA_028274465.1). Classification (NCBI taxonomy): domain Eukaryota; kingdom Viridiplantae; phylum Streptophyta; class Magnoliopsida; order Lamiales; family Plantaginaceae; genus Plantago; species Plantago ovata. The sequence continues at coordinate 8,221 of JAHHQI010000203.1, read as the reverse complement.
AGGGATAAGTTAGATTTTCCTGATTGCGTTCTAATTTGATTGGGAATGAATCTAGACTTGAATTGGTTTCCTAGTGCGATAAGAATTAAATTCTTATTCCTTTATGAAGTCTAATTGATTATTCTTTAGGCTTCTATTGACTACTATATATAGTAGACTATTAGAGAGCTTTTGACATGGTTGAATACACAGTTGATTGAAGATCATTCTGAATCATTCTTTCTACCAGTTTTCTTAGAGAAAATAAAAGCTCTCCCCTACCTCACCATAAGCCGCGCGCGCCACTCCCACCGGAGGAGGAAAATTGCCGCCCCATCTTCTTGGCCACATAAAGAATATCCTAGCATTCTTTCCGACAAGCTGTTCATCCGTGGATACCAAGGTTGAGGTTCAAAGAGCTGGAAACTAACTTTTATTGTCTTGCAGATAATCAAAGTATTGCACATATCTTCGACTTCGACGAAGGAGATGATTCACCGGACTATTACGAAGACTTCATCGATTGGCGTATCGATTCGATACCTATTCTTGCTTTTGGAGTATTGTAAGTCTTCTGATTAATGTGTTTGTTATATACGCTATATGCATGATCAATTAACCTGCATGTTAAGAAAACTTTTGAAATTCCGTTGCGTACCCTAGGGGTAACTCTGACCATATTTTCTTACACATGTATGAGTTGTTGATGCAGATGCCGAGCCAAATCGAACCAACCTGCCATTCTTATGTTTATCAAAATATCCAATCTCCCCCCCCTTTTTTTTTGGTTTCAGAAAGTAGCTCAAAGCACAAAAAAGGAGTATTTGTCGTCAAGGATTTTCGATAAATTTTTGAATGTAGGGATGTTGCCTTGCAGTTGCGGATGATCGGGTTCGGAAGGAGGAAAGGCCAGGATAATGCAAATGATATGAATGCATGCAATGAGGGTTAAAAGGCTGAAAGGGGAGGAAGTGATGAAGACGCAGATGCAGATGCAGAAGGCCTCTAGGCTTGTGTCCGTCATCCCATTGGGAATTTCCGGCTCATGGCCTTCAGTCATGGGCCTATAGGCGCACTACCGTCATCCTTAAATTGAAGAAGTCCTCTAGTCTTATGGCTATCATCCCATTACGGCCGGCCATTACCGTCATCCTTAATTTGAAGAAGGCCTCTAGGCTTATGGTTGTCATCCCATTACGGTCAGTCATTACCGTCATCCTTAAATTGAAGAAAGCCTCGAGGCTTATGGTTGTCATCCCATTACGGTAGGCCATTACCGTCATCCTGGCTTCTAGGTATATGACAATCCTCCCAGGGCTTTTAGGTTCATTACCGACATCCATTCGGCATCTAGGCTTATGGCTGTCATCCCATTACGGTACCGTCATCTTGGCTTCTAGGCTTATGACCATCATCTCTAAAATGGGGGCCTCTAGGCTTAATAAGACGTCATCCCCATGAAGTTGGGCCTCTAGGCTTAATCAGCCGTCATCCTGTAGATTCACATACAAAGAAGATAAATGGGCCTGTAGGCTTAAAAGCAAACATCCATGAGGGTATGTAGTGCTCCTAATGCTATAATGATGTCGTGCAAATGATGCAATGCAAGTAAATTAAAGACACAAGACACCTTTTTTTTAAAAAGACGAAGCTCGAGCTTTTTATTTATTTTTCAAATAGACACTACATTGAATGATGCAGATGTATGTCGTGAATGCATGCTAATGCAGTACCTTCGGAGATAATTCTCAATGCAAGATAGGTCTGGTAGTCGTTGATGTAGTTCCGAAGGTAGTTCGCAAGGCTCATAACCTTGAGGTCACGGGTTCAAATCCCATCTCCGCAAGATTATGATGATGTTCCGGTGGTTGTGCTGTTTCTGCGTGTATCTTTCATGAAGTGTATCTTTGACACTATCTTTGTAGGCAATATCCTTCCTCCTTTATGAGGTTGAAGATATGAATCTTTTCCATCTTTTGGAATTTGATCGTATCGACACGCGTCAAAGTAGCGTCTCTTGAGATCTGCATCAAATAATGACTTTGGCTTTTGCCAAGATCAAGTGAGTAGTGACCGTTGGATGGTCTAATAATAAATGGAAGGGATTAAATCGAATTATTTGGCACGACTCCCATGATGCGCTTTTACCGGGCACACTTCATCTACTAGGCGTCTCTTCAGTGAACTGTCGCTTCATCTTCTTGTCAATATTTTCCCTCTATAAATACTACTTGATGGAATTCGAATACAGTCGTCCCTTTCTAGAAATCCACATCTATAACAACTCTAGTGAACTTAACCCGGATGGTCTCATTCCCACTACACCTTCTTCCCTTAAGGGGTCTGACATACCTTTTCTCAGGGAGTCATATGATATTCCGGACTACCTGGAAATCATCATCCTGTGTCCAAATGACTCATTCTATAACTGCCCTGAATCATGTATCTCCGTTTTCACCAAAACTTTCGAACTGGGAGTGAGGCTTCCATATCCTCAACTCTTCTGGGAATTTTCCGAATTGCTTGGGGTTTCTATCCTCCAACTGACTCCTTTGGCTATGGGTTTTTTGGTTTCCTTTGGGGTTTCCATGAAGAAACTTGGTATCCAACCTTTCTTTTCTAACTTTTGCTTCCTCTTTTCCCGAAGATTCTCCAAAGCTCATAAACACATGATCCAATTCAACCTTAACCACGGTTCCTCTGGCTAATTAGAAGGCTACCCAAATAACTTAAGGTTTAAGTGGCTCAGGGAGTACTATTTTGTTCGGCACAAAACTGTCGCTCTGGGCGTTTCCTTCTGCCCTTTCCTTGATAACTTCTGGATGACCTTCTTTAAAGGCGTCCTCAAAGAATACTTTGTACCTAACCCAAACTGGTACAGTGACTTTCTTCAACGGAGAAAATACTCCGGACCTTATCAATTCTTGGCTTTAGTTTCTCCTCCTTTGCCAACTTTGGATGGGCTGAGCCCTAAAGCGGACCTCGATTTATCCTTGGACTTTGGTAACCATCTTGCATATTGATGATGTCGTTTTTCACCAATTAAATTTGTTTAAAAGCCTAAGAACACTTATCACTACACAAACTAGAGTGCAATGGCAAGTTGTCCCCGAGTGTCGTTCTCTCGGGACCTAACGTGGCTTTGCTTGAGGTTTTTGCTAGTAATTTCAGTCAACAAGTTCAAATGTTTATAGAATCGTTTTCTTTGAACAAAGCAACGAGAAATCAGATTGATGTAATCAAGTGTGGAAAATGGTTGGTGGTAGAAATCAAATACACATGCATGGGTTACGAATATGCTCACAAGTTCAGTGCGTAATACCTTCAATCAAGTCTTCTAAGCAACTCGTCTAGGTAACTTTCAAGACACACATCATAAAAGACCACTATCAATACTTTAGAGGTGCTTGTCACTAACACCATTTATCTAGCATGCTGCAAATCTCTAACATACAATCCTATAGCTTTCATTGACCAAGAGTTTGTCACGATACTCAATTCGAATATATTTTATAGGCAACTAAGAATCATATGAAGGAATTTGCAGCAAGATTGAATCACAATCTCATGTAAGCATAAACATAACCCATGGCATGCATATTCTACATTCTACCACCAACACAAAAGATTTAGCTACTCATAATCATCAACATAGACATCAATTCATATGAATAATAATCAGAATACATCATATCAAACTACAAGACAAGAGAGTGATACAAGTTACCACCAAAGCTGTCACTAATCGGTGGAAAGCAAAGAAAACCTCTCCGTAGATGATTACAAAGGATGAATTCCAATCAAAACCTTGAATCCCAAGATAAAATACAATGTAATCTGAGTTTTCTCTGAGTTTTGGGGCTTAGGAGCTCTCCAAAACGAAGCTACAGTTCAAAAGATATTCAAAAAATGACCAAAGATCAGATCTAAGAAGGAAAATCCGAAAACGTAAGCGCTGCCAAGCGGACCGCTTGGAGAAGCCAAGCGGACTGCTTGGCAAGCGAAGCGCTTTGGCACTCCAAGCGCTTCGCTTGGCTTCTGTGCCAAAGCTCCTGGAAAATGAAGTGGAGCGCTTCACTATTCCAGGCGCTTAGCTTGGCTCCTGGGCAGATTTTTGTCTTCAAACTCAATCTTTTTGCCCTCGCATGGCCCTCGGGTGCCTTGGACTCATCCTTCTCGATGCTTATTGATGCTCAAACACTTACGAACAAGTCACGGAGATTGGGGAACTTCAACGGGGCCATCTTTTCCATCAAAAAGGCTCGTTTTTAGCTCTATGTGATGAACGTATTTTTGACGCGTTCATCGTGTCTTTTTTACCTTGTTTTGCTATATTTTAGCCTTGTTTTTTGGTTCGTTTTGTAGAATAGTGTCACGTTTTGTGTTTTCTGCATTTTCAGGCACTTAGGTACGAAACGGCGTTTTTGGAGCTAAAAACGAGCCTTTTTGATGGAAAAGATGGCCCCGTTGAAGTTCCCCAATCTCCGTGGCTTGTTCGTAAGTGTTTGAGCTTCAATAAGCATCGAGAAGGATGAGTCCAAGGCACCAGAGGGCCATGCGAGGGCAAAAAGATTGAGTTTGAAGACAAAATCTGCCCAGGAGCCAAGCTAAGCGCTTGGAATAGTGAAGCGCTCCGCTTCATTTTCCAGGAGCTTTGGCACAGAAGCCAAGCGAAGCGCTTGGAGTTCCAAAGCGCTTCGCTTGCCAAGCACTCCGCTTGGCTTCTCCAAGCGGTCCGCTTGGCAGCGGTTACGTTTTCGGATTTTCCTTCTTAGATCTGATCTTTGGTCATTTTTTGAATATCTTTTGAACTGTAGCTTCGTTTTGGAGAGCTCCTAAGCCCCAAAACTCAGAGAAAACTCAGATTACATTGTATTTTAGCTTGAGATTCAAGGTTTTGATTGGAATTCATCCTTTGTAATCATCTACGGAGAGGTTTTCTTTGATTTCCACCGATTAGTGACAACTTTGGTGGTAACTTGTATCACTCTCTTGTCTTGTAGTTTGATATGATGTATTCTGATTATTATTCATATGAATTGATGTCTATGTTGATGAATATGAGTAGCTAAATGTTTTCTGTTGGTGGTGGAATGTAGAATATGCATGCTATCGGTTATGTTTATGCTTACATGAGATTGTGATTCAATCTTGCTGCAAATTCCTTCATATGATTCTTAGTTGCCAATAAAATATATTCGAATTGAGTATAGTGACAAACTCTTGGTCAATGAAAGCTATAGGATTGTATGTTAGAGATTTGCAGCATGCTAGATAAATGTTGTTAGTGACAAGCACCTATAAAGTATTGATAGTGGTCTTTTATGATGTGTGTCTTGAAATTTACCTAGACGAGTTGCTTAGCAGACTTGATAGAAGGTTTTACGCACTGAACTTGTGAGCATATTCGTAACCCATGCATGTGTATTTTATTTCTACCACCAACCGTTTTCCAAACTTGATTACAACAATCTGATTTCTCGTTGCTTTGTTCTGAGAGAACGATTCTATAAACAATTGAACTCGTTGACTGAAATTACTAGCAAAAACCTCAAACAAAGCCACGTTAGGTCCCGAGAGAACGACACTCGGGGACAACTTGCCATTGCACTCTAGTTTGTGTAGTGATAAGTGTTCTTAGGCTTTTAAACAAATTTAATTGGTGAAAAACGACAATCATCAATTTATTGAATTTCCAGGAAGTTGCAAAACTTTCTGGAATTTCGAGCGGACCGCTTGGCCCTTCCAAGCGCTTCGCTTGGCTCTGTTTCCAGATTTTCGATGTTTTTTCCTATCTTAATCACCTAAGGCTCCAAGACAAAAACTAGACTAAACTAATCACGACAAAAGGCACAAAGGCCACAACTACAAAAGCAAATAAAAAAGTACAGGAGTCATAAGTCATAACATCATCAATTAAGAGTATCAAAAAGGAGTACCACCACCGCAAAATCACTCGGATCGGTGAGGAATGACAAGGGGAAAAGGATCTTCGAACCCTTGCTCTACTCCGAAGCGGTGGAGTATCAGATCGTGTGTCTCTATGTCGATTGGTTCCTTCGATGCCTCGGTGCGCCGGATGTTTGGCACATTTTCTTTCTCACACATAGCAGTGATCAGATGTGGGAAGACTAGTGGGTGGCTGGGTTCTCGTTTAATGTCGAATTGCTGGAAGATGATGTCCCCGGGAGTGATGGGCAAGTTCGCCATGAGGGAATAGATTAAGATCCCCACTTCCGGCGTTATCTCTTCGGTTATGAGTCCCGGGATCAGATTAGCTACCACGAAAGGTAGGATCATGCGGGCGTGCAAGTACAAATCTTTATACTTCAAGGTGTTATCGAGACGCGTCTTCCTTGGCTTGTAGTCCTTGGTTGTCAGAACCCCGGCTATCCTCCTCGGAAACTTCTCAATCGTTGGGTCATAGACATAGTACACATAGGGATCACTCACATAGTATGCTACCTTATTCTTGTCTTCCCGCAAGGGTTCCTCTAGTCCCATAATGAAACTAGTGATACTCAATGGTGAGAAAGGGACCATCACACCGCGAATAGGTACTGCTTCGGCCTTATAGTTATAGTCCTCGAAGGCAATGTGGAACTCCTCGACAAGGTCTCTATCCCATCCGGAGAGTTCTTTCCCATAGAAGATCCATCCTCTCGCCGTTATAAGCCTGGTAAGGTGAGCATAGGGTGCATAGGGTACATCAAAGAAAAGCCCCTTGTTCTCATATTTTGTCCCCTTTAGTACGTCCAACTCCTTTGAAGTGAAGGAGATGCTACGGTCCCAAATCACTGACCGTTCTCCTCCCCTATAGAAGTTGTATCGGAACCTCCGCAATGCGTCCGATTCTTTGTATGGGTCACGGTCGCTTTCATCACGGGGAATCTCCTTGGAGGTTGAAGCTCCATCCTTCCTTGCTTTTTTCTTGGCTCTTGTGTCCATTGTACATAGAATAATCTTATTAGATAACTTCAAGAGACGATGAGACTTAGACTCGACTCCTAGACTCCAATACTCACTCAAGTAATCTCATGGTGAGTTTGAAGGCTTGCTAAAGTTCATATGAACAAATCGAGAGAAGCTTTAACACTTCGTTACGATAAATCCATACGAATCTAAACCAAGCAAACAAACTCTTCAATTAAATTACCCGACCAATCCAACACATTCTCATGCAATCACAACATCACCATAATCATAACATAACTCAAATTCAAGGCTAACAATCATCAAACAATTATATAGCAAAAATTCGAGCACTAGAGTTCATCATAAATCAAGAGGAGCAAAATTCGAATTTAGACATCACATCTAGTAAGAAACATGCTCAACAATCATCATCAAACTCTAATTCACCAATGCATAACACAATTGAAGCTAATTAAGATAAAATCCCAAATTCAAGAAAGTTAGGGTTCATGAGAGGTACCTTTGATTCCTTGTTATGGATGCTTCAAACGTGAAATTTGATCGGTTTAGATGATAGAGGGGGTGATGGGCTTTGTAAAATGCACAAGATTGCAAGAATTGGTGGAGAATTGAGAGAGATTGAGATTTTTGGGGTGCTAAATCGGCAATAGAGGAAGAAAAACGAAGTGGGGAGCCTTGATACTCAAGTGCCCCGCTTAGCTTTCTTAAGGAATGCCAAGCGAAGCGCTTGGGCCGTCCCAAGCGAAGCGCTTGGCAAGCGGTCCGCTTGGGACCTGCCAAGCGCTCCGCTTGGATTTCCCGTAAGAATGAAATTCTTACTGGAAATCCAAGCGAACCGCTTGGGCATGCCAAGCGGTTCGCTTGGGACCTGAAGCTCCCAAATCTATTTTTTTTCGACTTTTGCAAAATTTTCACCCCAAAAACCTTGTCTAAACAACGAAATAAAATTTAAACGTGCTCCTAATCTATATGCAAGTACCTACAACCTCGGGTTGCCTCCCGAGAAGCGCCTTCGTTTAAAAGTCGTTGGCTCGACTCTTCACAACTCATGCGGGATTGATTTCGCCTCGGGTACTAGACTTCCCCCTCCAATTGCTTCTCAAAGCATCAATTCCCTGCACATCTTGACGAACATAAAGTGGACCAAAAAATCCTACAAGTTCGTTAGTATCAACATAAGCACATGAATCAACAATAGCTCGCAACGTGTGTTGCTTGCCATTTACCTCAAAGTGACATGTTCGGCGATACATGTCTATGACCATACGCACTTTGTTGATGAAGGCTCTACCCAAGAGAACCACAT
>JAHHQI010000200.1:0-23575 GCA_028274465.1 Plantago ovata | reverse complement strand
TCACAACCTCATGTAAGCATAAACATAACCCATACCATGCATATTCTACATTCTACCACCAACACAAAGGATTTAGCTACTCATATTCATCAACATAGACATCAAATCATATGAATTGTAAATAGAATACATCAAATCAAACTACTAGACAAGAGATAATGATACAATGTTACCACCAAGCTGTCACTAATCGGTGGCTATTGATGAAAACCTCTCCGTAGATGAAACAATGGATGCAATCCTATGCCAAAACCTTTAATCCAATCTAAAATACAATGTAATCTGAGTTTTCTCTGAGTTTTGGGGCTTAGGAGCTCTGCCAAAACGAAGCCGATGTTCAAAAGTATGGAAAAAGTAACTGAAAATCAGATTTAAGAAGGAAAATCCGAAAACGTAACCGCTGCCAAGCGGATCGCTTGGAGAGGCCAAGCGGATCGCTTGGCAAGCGAAGCGCTCCCTCCAAGCGCTTCGCTTGGCTGCTGTGCCAAAACTCCTGGAAAATGAAGCGGAGCGCTTCACTATTCCAGGCGCTTAGCTTGGCTCCTGGGCAAATTTTTGTCTTCCAACTCAATCTTTTTGCCCTCGTACGGCCCTCGGGTGCCTTGGACTCATCCTTCTTAATGCTTATTGAAGCTCAAACACTCACGAACAAGCCGTGGAGATCAAGGAACTTCAACGGGGCCATTTTCTATCAAAAAAGCTCGTTTTTAGCTCCAAAAACGCCATTTCTTTCCTAAGTGCCTGGAAATGCAGAAAACACAAAACGTGACACTATTCTACAAAACTAACCAAAAAACAAGGCTAAAAGGTAGCAAAAGAAGGTAAAAAAGACAAGATGAACGCGTCAAAAATACGTTCATCAGACTATACTCCTTTTTTCTGTTTAATTTGTTTATACTTTCAGCTTTCAATTCCTAATTCTATTAGTTTTAGTTTTCCTTTTTAATCTCTCTCTGATACTGCTTTCCTAGTCTGTTACAGATAGTGTATGCCACATACACGATCTAAAGGAACACCACTTGCTGATTCAATTGTTGAGATCGAGAAAGTCTACCACCAAAGAAGGCGACTACTCGAAAGGCGTGCACTAGAGGAAATAGAGGATACCGATTTCTCTGAATCTCTACACAGTCTTTTCAAGGAAATCGACGGAATGGCAGAAGCTAGACCACTGAAAGCATGGGTTCAACCCACCAAGGATCGTATGAGGGGACAGGCGATTGTTCTTTCGTCTGCAACCCGAGATTTGGAGATCAAGAACCATGCATTCCAACAACTTCCGAGGTTCTATGGCTTATCAAGGGAAGATGTGATGGGGTACTTGCACGATATCGATGATTTCGTCAACCAACTCCCGCGACCCGGAGCTGAAATAACAACGGATGAGTTGAGGATGAAGGTTTTTGCTATGGGACTTGGCGACAGAGCCAAGTCATGGTTGAGTTCTCTACCAGCAGGCTCGCTGGACACTTGGGAGAAGGTTTTTTCAGCTTTCATGGAGAAATACTTCCCTCACACCTTGACTACCGCGCTAAAAGCGCAGATCACTGGATTCAAGCAGGACTATGAGGAGACCATCTACACCGCGTTCGAGAGGTTCCAAGATCTCACGAACAAGTGCCCTCACCATGGTTTTGAGCTTTCTGACCTAGTCCAACACTTCTATAGTGGACTAACCTTCGAGAACCAACAAGTGGTGGATTTCCAATGTCGAGGCAATATTTGGGAGGAAACCGCAGAAGCCATCTGGGCAGTTTTCGAAAGGCTTGCTAAGGGTTCGCAGTTCAAGGACCCAAGAGCAATGGTTAGGAGACGTGGACCTGAAGCTCCACCGACTCAAGAAGCCCCTATGTATAGGGGGAATGGGGATCAATTAGAGTGCTTTACCAACGAATTAAAGCAAGTCCTCAAGAGCGCCACTAGAACAACTGTTTCAAACGAAGTATGTCGAATATGCAAGAACTATGGGCATGGGGCTCATATGTGTAGATCGGAGCTTGCGTATGATGATGGCAACTGGGCTCGAGGAGGCGAAGAGGAAGCCTTTGCTACGGAGTTTGGTACTCAAGAAGTTAGCGACGGACAAGACTGTAGGAATCCTCGAGGTGGATTTTGGAGAAGAGGATTCCGAAACAATCAAGGATATGTACCGGCTAACCAAACTTATGGCCCTAACCAAGACCGTAGCAGGCTAAACTATGGTAATGATCACTGCGAAAACCCCGCTCCGAAAGAGCCACGGAAGTCGAAGTCGGCTCAACTGATGGAGAACTTGCAGAAGATGGTTGATCACACACAAAGTTTTCTCAAACGTTATGAAGAACATTCCGAGAAGACTAGGGCAAGGCTTGATAGGTTGGAAGAGAGCACTAGGCTTGCCCATCAAAAGATGCAAGAGTTGATCGACCGAGGAGCAAGTAGGGAACAAGGCAAACTGCCTAGCAAAACTGAGAAGTCGAATGCCATTACATTGGCTGGTGATCTACCAGACGAAATCACCATCAAGAAAGTTGCTAAGTGCGAGTGTTGCAAGAAGGAGGAACTTCTACAGGCCAAGGAAGAAGAAAAGGACCTTGGTTTTGACGAAAGTGAAGAGGAGCAAGAGGATCCCGAGCCACTCCCTAAAAGTTTCGATGTTAAGGTAGGGATTGGTAACCTTGAAGATGTCCGTGCCACACTAGACACGGGATCCTACTCAAACATACTCCCTTTAAATGTGTTTGAAAAGAGTAGCCTTGGAAAACTATCTGAGCATAGGGCTATTGTGCAACTGGCGGATGGATCCTTTATGAGACCCGAAGGCGTTGTGAAAAATGTGTTGGTCAAGATTGGTGAAGCTTCTGTATACACCAATTTTGTAGTTATGCCGGCGTCTGCACCTGGAACGGGGGATGTCATACTCTTAGGGCGAACGTTCTTGACTAAACTACGCTCCGTGATGGACATCTACCAAAGAACTTGCACCATCGAAGTGGATGGCAAGCAGCACGTGTTGCAAGCCATATCTGATCCACCTGATCCGCCTGATATTTCTTACACTACTCACTACTGTGGTCTTGCAGCCTATATTCTTTCTTATTCACAGGTTCGTGGCATGGAGAGGAGACAATGAAGGGGAAGCCTAGTACCCGCAAAAAGAAGAGATAGGCGCAGACAGGAGTCGAGTCAAAGACTTTAAACAATGACGCTATCCGGGAGGCAACCCGGAATTTTTATCGCTTTCTTTACTGCTTTTTTGCATGCATTCATTCTTGAACTATTTGCTTCTCGTATGCGAATTTGTTCATGTGTTTGTCGTATATGCTTATGTTTGAGTGAGATTTTTCGAGTGGTTTTATGAGAAAATTGGTTTTGGGGATTAAAAACCGTATTTTCGGATGGAAGGACCGTCTTCCCGCATCGGGGAGCACGGGGCGAACCGCCCCACATGGGGGGCGAATCGCCCCGTGTGGGGCGAATCGCCCCACGGCCCCAGAAGTTAAAAAACGCGGATTCTTCCTCTTTACCTCATTTTCTTCATATCTTCATCATTCCTCCTCCCCAAAAGCCGAAAATCGCGATTTCATCTTCAAAATCTCATAACTTCTTCATTTCTTGAACAAATTTAGTGTTCTTTAGCTTAAATCGAAGCCTATTACATGATCTATCTTTTTATCCGAACAGATTTCGTCCAAATGCATTAGATTTTCAGATCTGAGGTATCATCTTATGAACCCTAATGTTCGAATTTGGGGGTTTTCTATTTTGAGCTTCAATTATGCTTATTTGATGCATGGGTATGTTGTTTGTGTGATTAGAAGTGTTATTTACTATCAATTGCATGCTCAATTTTGCTTGGATTGTTGATTTGGGAGTTTTGCTACTAGATGATATATCTTGTTATGCAATGTGTCTTTATCTTTGATTTCTTGCATATGATTGTGTTTATTGATGTAATGTTGGTGGATTTGACGATAGAATGCTTAATTGTTGAGTATGAGGATTAATGATGCTAGGATTTTTCGCTACTATGGTATGAATTGAGCCTTGTTATCTAGGATATTGGTTGTCTAGTAAGAGCATAATATGATATATTGCATGTAGTAGTTACATTGGTATGTTGCATGATGAAGAAGCTAGGCTATACATTAAGGTTTGGGGAGCTCGATTGTTGATTTTATCACTTGTGTGTTTCGTTCTTACACTAGCATATGCATGAGTCAGTTTTGTGTCATACGGGGTACTAACTGTTGTTTGTAGGAACCATGCCAACGGAAAGGAGCATTCCCGTATGATTTCTATGAAGTATTGGAGGGGGATCGATTACAACCATGTCAAGAAGAGTGACTTTGTTAGATGTGCGTTCGAGCTAGGGGGTTTTGCAACAACGTCGTGGATTACCCAAGAGGAGGAGCTAGAGTACACCTGGAGTAAGGACTCCTATGCCTATTCATGCACCACCAAAGGGACAGAAACCATTATTACGTCAGCAATCCATCACAAGGACTGCAAGGTTCGTGTGAACTAGAAGGCACCGGGACATTCTCGTCGCGACGGATTCAATCTTGAGTTCGCAGTTGCTAGAAGGTTCCGAAGCGCTAGCTTGGTTCCAAAACATAATGACATGGGTGCCCAGACCCTCGTTGGGGTGCCCCTTGACTGCCTCTAAAGGGAGCATCATATAGACATCGGTCGGATCAACCGTAGAGAATGTGGTCGGCATTGGAAAAAATGATAGAAGACTTCTGAGTATCCGAGCAGCTTACTGTAACCTTCTCGTGGTGTAAAACGTTGGAGGGGGAGGTCCTGATACCACTGCCCTTTCCCCTTCAACAGTTCACATCCTATTGGAGGGCTTCAGGATGGAGGATTCCATAACAGCGGCGGCTAATCTTGAGAATTCTACTCGACACTACAACTCTACTAGTGAGGATGTGCGTAACAGTAGTGACAATTAAGGCCATACGGGCAATGATGATACTAATGGAGGAGGTGTTCCTATCCGGCCTATGATTGAAACTACCACGCATACCAGAAGACCTGATGACACCCTATTAAGCTCCCAGAGCAGTCCCAATAACTCACAAGCAGCACAATCAGCCGACCGAGGCCAAACCATGGGGTAACATCTAGTATCACATCTTATTTCCTCATTTTCATACTGCTAGGGACTAGCGTTAATTTCATGAGGGGGGATGGGATTTAATTGATCTAGTGTTATTAGTTTAGAGCTTGGTATTGGTAGGATGAGTATAGTACCTCGCATGCTTTATCCGTCTACATTTGCACGTTTACCGCTTTCTTAGATTTTTTAGGTTGCATTCACTACATTCATCCTAGGATAGTCTTGCATGTTTTATATGGAGTTTATTGCCGAATTTTTTGAACCTTTTTATTGGGTAGATCAACCAACTATGCCATTAATCGTATGCTTCATCTCTATGAATTTGTTTGAGGTTTTTCTCGCTTGGCTTGTCACATTTATGTATTGCACTTAGTTAAGCTTGGTAGTCTCGACATCACTTAGTGGTGTTTTCTCTACTGCGGTTCACGAAGGCCTTTATAATAGGATGATGCATGTTACGGTCTTATGGTTGTTTTCCCGAGTAATTATGTACCTAAGAGGCGAAAAGTCTTCACCATGCTTTGAGATTGCCAAATGCCTAGGAAGGAGGTAGTGTGAGATTGTGTGATCCTTTGTTTATAACCTATTTTTCCGAATAAGTTTGGGGAGGGGGTTACACCATCATTAGACTTGTTTTCGTTTTTCATTTCCGTATCGTGAGTTTGTTTTTCCTTTTCCGTAAATTTTGTACTCCAAAGAATAGGTTTGGGGAAGTCGTGTGAGTCATTTTGTTTCTCTTTTTGTTATGCTACTGCTGGCTAGAAAAAATCGAAAAAAAGAAAGAAAAAATTCCAGAAAAAAAAGAGAGAAAAAGAAAAAGAAAAAACGAGAAGCTGGAAAGAAAAAAAAAAGAAAAAAAGAAAAGACCCCAAAAAAGCAAAGAAGGGTCCAAAAAAGAAAGCCAAATAGCAGTTTAGCAAAGTGTTGTGTCTTTTCCATTTTTTGTATTGTTCGTAATCGTGTTGTAATTTTCTATTTTTTGTCTTTTGTTCTTGAGTGTCATCTGTTCTAGACCACCCTCGTCCTGCCATTCAGGAAGTGGTGAATAGCTTAAGACTTTACTTGAGAGATGGGTAGAATAGGGGAGTGTTATCTTTTATAGGGAACCCTCCTTCGTTTGATGAGAGCCAGTACTGGCTCGACCTCTTTTGAGGAAAAGTCTTAACATGGTGGAACAACAGTAAGTCCTCAGTTTCATAGGCACGGGACAACCATTCGTATCTTAGCATGCTTCATTACGTCGTCACTGACTAGGTCTAGGTAGAGGATGTTACGAGAGACTATCTTGTCTTGACATAAGTGCTTATGTGGATGTGTATAAGTCAATCGAGGTATTCTTCAACCTATATTCATGCTTTGATTTATATGGTTCTTGTTCATATGTTTTTTGGTAGATTCAGTAGATTAGTCCATTTTATTTGGCATGAGTCTAGCTTAGTTGCTTGAGGACAAGCAAAGGTTCGGTTTGGGGAGTTCGATGAATGTGTATTTTACACTTTCATTTAAGTCTTTTTCACCTATTTTAGCTATCCTCTATGTTAATTTAGCTATATTTTAGTGCATTTTATTAGAATAGTGTCACGTTTTCCTTTAGATTTTATTTTACAGGTTTTGGTTGAAAATCGAGGATTTCCGGGCAATTATATTGAAGTTGACAAGGAATTGGTGTTCCAGAAGCCTATTTGGAGTATCTGAAGGTTTCCGGATAGGATTTGGAGTCTAGGGGTGGAATCCGGAGGTTAGAAGGCCACTAGAAGTCAGAAACCGAGTCCGAAAAGGGGAAGAAATAAAAAAACGCGTCGAAAACGCGGAATTCCGCGAGATTTTCTCTGGGGCGAACCGCCCCAGACGTGGGGCGAACCGCCCCACTCCGGGCGAACCGCCCGGTGTGTGGGGCGAACCGCCCCACACTGTTTCGTGGCCTATATATAGTTGCTCAGATTTTCTCCGAAATTCATACTTTTCCAGACCTACTTTCTCACATTTCTTTGTAGTTTTAGATAGGGACTTCCTAGAGCCTGTTCTGGGGGTTCGTAGCTTAGGGGACACTTTTTCATAGCAGATTGGAGCTTGTAGGATCACAATTCTTCGGAGATTGACAACCTTCGGTAACGTTGTATCTTACAGTTTATTCTACTTATTTTAATATATCTTTCAATATGTTTTCTTCTATGATTTCTGTTGATTGCATGCCTATTATGAGTAGCTAAACTTATCGTTGGTGGTAGAATGTGAATTCTTAGCGAAGGGAAGATAATCATGCTAATGGCTATATCGCGCATTATACTCCATGTTATTGCTTTATTTCGTTGATCAGGCTCAGCCTAAATTCTCGTATGTTGTATTAATTATTATGCACAATTGGACCCTCATCGACCTATACGCATGTTTATCTTCGTAGTGTTGAATAATTACGGAACACAATTGGACAATAGTGCTTGACTTGTCGGAATCATTATCTTCGTAGTGCTTAATAATTGCAACAGGACATTAGATTGATCAAAGATCTCCAGGCAAGACCGAGGAATTTACGCATGATTATCGACCCGTTATGCTTTGAAGGATCATACTATCACCAATCTCCATTATCTGTTAGGAAAACCCTTTGCTATCTGTCTGCTGTTTTTATATTCTAAATTAGATTTGATAAAGCTAGTTATAGTCCTGAGAGAACGACACTCGAGGTCATTCTACTGCTACACTACGGTTTTCGTTGTAGTTGTGAATTGCCTTTGGCTAAATAATAAATATTATTTGATCGAATCGGGACCCGACAAATTCCGGTTCATCAAGTGACTGTGTACAGATAGATATGTTTTGCTGAAAACAATGTACAGTAAGTAAATCACACAAACACTTTTATAGTGGTATTTGAGAGTGGCGTAATCTCTCAACTAATCCACTTTGTCCTTTCTAGGACTATATCCACTAAGATAAGATTGAGGTTCCTTACAACACCTATCTAGAGTGATCCAAACAGAAACCAAAGCACACTTGCTTCGTCTCCAACCTAACTAGAGAACGTAACCTGTTCTCCAGCAACTTGGTACTTTTAATCAGCAACACTATGCTCGATTAAGTTCCCCCTGAATATCACGCCTGAAAGGGTGTATTTTCAGTTAGAGAGTTTTGGGATGAGATAACTTAATTATAACTTATTCAGTTACAACAAGTAATCTAACAAACAAAACTTTGAATACTTTGCAGTAAACAAGTTTGATTGTTTCTGGTGTCAAGACTTGTTCTTGTTCAAAAGAAAGAAAGAACACTTAACTAATTTCTTAGCCGTGTAAGTTCTACTTCTTCACAAGTAGCTTTTTCAAGCTTTAAGTCTTGGAACGGATCAATGGCAGTAAGAGTGTTTTAAGAGTATGTGAATTTAAGCACAAGTGAGAGTATGATCACGTTGTTGACACACTTCAACTCTTTGCCGGATGACCTCTATTTATAGTGAAATAAGGAGCCGTTTGAATTTCAAATTCTAAGGCTTTTGTTCCTTAAAATGTCACTATCTTGCTTTTGTACTTTCAACAGCGTCCTTGTTTGTCTTCTAGTCTTCATGTCCTTCGCATGCATGCTTTGCATTTAATGCTTATTTGAATAATATTCAAACAGTAACATTGGAGCGCAAATACAAGTACTTTCAGAAAGAGGTCACAAATGTTCCATCAGCAAGTGGTAAGTCTCAGTTTCTGCAAGCACAACCTACTCTGTCGTATAGATTTTCACTTATGCAATGTTGTTGCTGAAGTTTCCACTTTCTGAGCAACATGTGCCTTTGTAGATACCAGTCTTCAGAAATCTTCTAGTCTTCAGATCTTCAAAATCTTCAAGTTTCTGAGCGGTTCTAAATGCTTCAATAGTTTGTTTGTGTAAACAAAGTACATCATCAGCAAATGCTTCAATAGGTTGTATTTCTTTTCAGAAAACAAGATACATCATAAGCGGTAAAACCAACCTATCTAGCACCTACTCTAAGTCTTCAGCAAACGTTCCTCTTTTACAATGTCCTTAAAATTCTAAATTCCTATGGACCTTAAGAGTACTAGTTACTGGACTTTCCTTCATTTAGCATGGTTAATTGCTCATCAAAATTACAAGTTTCCTAACAAATTTCCCCCTTTTTGATGTTAGCAATCCATGGCTAAATTAATTGTTACCCTTTTAGAGGTTTCTGATGTTGAATAAATCAGTTCATTAATGCAAGCATACTTGAATAATTAAACAGTAAGCATAAATAAATTGCATAATGAAAAACCAATAAGAGTCAAAAGCTTCATTGCTGATAGTTATCTTTCAGTGAGTTTACAGGAATGATCATAGATAACTACGCAAAATCAGCAAATAAAACTTGAACAGAACTATTACAGAGAGTTAAGCTCTTTCAGAGGATTTTCTCAAAATCTCTCTTACACTCTTCTCAGCAAGTGCAGTGAATTCAATACAGTCCTTTGCGTAATTCTCAAGTAGCCTACGGACTTGTAGTTGAAGAATCCTTGCATTTTTGCAGGCAGTATGATGATGCTTTTCAGCATTCATTTCCATGTAATGAGTTACCCACAAATGCATGCCCCAATTGCTGGCATGGAGAAGTTGTGTATTTGAAATGCTTTTAGGATGAATCTTCCTTAGCCAGAGAAGATCTTCTTCTTAATCCTTAGCAGTGAGATAGAAATACTCATAAGGAATCAATCCAAGTCTCTTCTTTGTTTTCTTGGTCACTGGGTCAGAGTAATAAGCAATGCCAACTGGTTTTATCAATTCAGGTTCTTGTCTTATAGACTTACCAATTGCAGTTCTTCTTACAGAGACTTCTAGATTCAACCATCTCCCAGCAATATTTCTTGGAAGGGACTCAACCCTTTCTTTCCTTTTTACCTTGAGATCAATCCAAGTTAACATTTGGTTCAATATGGCTATTGGAAAGAACTCATTCACCAGCAAGTCTTCCAGCTTTAAGATCCAACAACCATGAACGTTTCTGATCACGTTCTGAGTGGTTTCATCATTGCTGGTCTTGGTGTATTCAATGCCGGAGCCAATAGCAATGTTGGCCAGCCTCTTTTCTTCCTGTCTTTGCCTTCTTCTTCTTCACTTTGCATTGTCTTGATCTCTTGCTGAAGATCTTGAGTCAGAAGAGAAATGCTTTGAGTGGCCAGACGGAGTTAAGGCTGTAATTGGTCTAGCTCTTATGGCTTGAGCTATTGTCTGATTGTCATCATCATCATCATCTTCATTCAGATCTTGATGACTTTCAGTGTGGCAAAAACCATGAGTTTCAGCAGTAGTTTTTCTCTTTTTTGGACTTGCTGAATTTAACTCAGATTCTGCTTGTCTTTTAGAACTTTGCTCTCTTTCAGCAAGAGGTTCTATGGGCAGTGGCGCATCAAAAGTAGGAGGGGTTTGGGTTCTCTTTCTTGTACTTCTCTTTCCCCCCTTAGACATGGATTGCAGCATCGGAGTGATGTGCAAGGAGAAGAACTCATTGCAATTTTCAATAAGAGTACTTAGGCTGTTGTATTTCATGATGATTGCTTGCTGATCAGAAGTCAGCTTTGACAACTCATTTTTAACACTCACCATGTTCTCCTCATGTCTTCGCTCTGTTGCGGCCTTTTCTTCCATAAAAGTCTGAGCCTTGACTAATGCAGACTTTGCTAGCCGGAGTGCTTGACTTACATCTTCTTCATAGCTCTTGTGATAAAGACTGATGTCTTTCTGAGCTACTGTAAGAGTAGTAGTGCGTCTCAGCACTGTAGCCAATATATTTCCGATATCAAGCGGGCTCTCAGCAAGCAGTGCCTCATCTTCTGCTTTGCAAGCATCATGGACTTTCTTCAGTGCCAAAATTCTAGGAGTAAACTCCTCTACACGCAAGAACGACACTAGATTCAGGGTCAAGGAATGAACTTTAAGTTCTGAAGCAAATTGATCATCTTTAAGCAGCAATTCTCCTCTCAAATCATCGTCTACATCATTTATATAGTCAGGAGGAGGAATTTCAACCACTTTTGGGTCTTTCTTGGAGTTTTCATCCTCATTTGCTGATAGATCATCTTCATCCTCAGATTCATCAAGGCCAGCAACCTTGGAACCTAAGTCAGCAGCTTCGTTTCCTTTTGGTTGAGTGGTTGCTGATGGCAACGCTTCAGACTCAACAACTGGAGTTTCACCAGTAGTTAGTTTTAATTGAGTTGTTGCTGAGGGCAACGTTTGAGACTCAATTGCTTGAGTTTCACCAGTAGTAAGTTTAAATTGAGTAGTTGCTGAGGGCAACGTTTGAGACTCAATTACTGGAGTTTCACCAGTAGTAAGTGGAAAGGAGGGGACTTCCTTTGGCTTCACTCCTGAAGATTGACCAATTTCCAAATCCTTCGTATGTCTTGCATGAATGGGGAGACTGTTTTGTAGTGCTCTTTGGTAATCTTCATCCATTTCATCTTCACCATCAAGGTTTGTATCAGTGACCTTGGCATCGAGTAAAGGTAACTCGGCATCAGAAAACTTGCTCTTGCCATGTTTCAAGGCAGCTCGCTTTCTGGCGTATTCCTCTTCAGTATCAGCGTCTTGTATAGGTGCTTGATTTTCAGCATCAGCAGGAGCAGGTTGAGATTCATGCTGAGTTGGTGTTTGTTCAGCTTGCTGATTGTCTTGTTGTTCAGTTTCAGCAACTGTGATTTTTAGTCCACCAGCATCAGTACTAGGACCTTGATTGTCATCATCGTCATCCTTTTTGTCCTTTGAATCTTTCCCTTCATCATCACTGGGATCAGTAGGGATGTTTTCATCTTCTTCCTCTTCATCATCATCAGTCAGAATGACTAACTCGAGATGCTTGTATAAAGCAACACTTGTTACTTCCTCTTCCTCATTGATTTTGTGGGGATCAGCCACCACGGGTAAAAATAAACCCTTGAGCATCACAGCTTGTTCAGCTGGCGAGGCACTCTTAAATTTTGCCTTCATATTCTCTCTGATTTGAACAATCAGATTTTAGCTCATTAGTTGAGAATATGACATATCTTCAGGAAGTATGGAGTGGACAAACGTCTCGAGCTTTAGCAGAGAAGATCTCTTTTTCTCGTTTGAAAGATGAAGATGGAGATCAGAAAAATCCATCCTTCTGTACCTTTGCCAGTTGCTGACAAACTTAGCAACTCTTGACAAGGTTGTTCTTTTGAAGTTCAAGTAATGTTCCTCATAACTCACTTGTGGATCTTCAGTGATGTGTACCACTTCAGTGGTCTCCTTTAGAGCCTGAAAAAGAATATTATTTAGATCAGGAGAGGTTTGAATAATTGTTTTAGAGTCCAAAGCTGAAACATGAATTACCTGCTGAGTGTCAGCAAGCTCATGTTGTACAATTTCCGTTCCTTGAGGAGCTTGAGAAGCATCCTCCATTTGTTCATCCTGAAATAAATATGAGTTAGATACAAGTACTAAGTTGTCAAACTTAGTTTTATTACCAAAAACTTTAACTACCTGCTGAGCAGGAAGTGTTGATTCTTGTGCAGAGGCTTCAGCAACCATCTGACTTGCATCTTGAGAAGTCTGTAGACATATCATAATATTAGCAAACGAATAAGTTTCAGAAAATGAAGTTTTACTGATGGTTGAGTTATCTACCTGCTGAAGAAGGACAAGTTGTGGCTCATTCCTTTCAGCATTAATAGTTTCTTCAGTTTCTGGGACCGTTTCTTCAGCAGACTTCTTGGCTTGCTCTGTTTGAGAAAGCTGCGCGGTTTCAGCAATCTCCCTTGTCTCTGAAATGACAAGTTGAGCAGAAGCATCTTGACCCTTAAGCTCACTGCTTGTCATAAAAACATCAATGGATTTGTTGGATGATTCTTCAATATCCAATTCCATCTGTTGGCTTAAAGCTTCCAGTAAAAGCTGGACATTTTCTATTGATGTCTTTGGTGAACTGGGGCCAGTATTCTCAGCATCACGAGATGCGTCGTCGAATAATGCTTCTTGTGTTTCTTCAACAACTTCTGGGACTTGAACCATTGCTGTCTCAACAACTAGTTCTTCAGCAACCTGATGAGTTGCTTGTTCAACAACCATCATTTCAGCAACGACAGCTTCAGCAAGTGCTGCGGTTCTTATATCTGCAGCGATATCAGTAACCGGTTCCAGAGTTGGGTCATCAAGATTATCTACAATGTAGATATCTAGGACTTGGACAGGAATTTCATTTCCACTACCTTGTGGTCTGTTCTCAGTAGAAGGATCAACTTTGAGTCGATCATTGAAGGCTTCCGCAAACACTTCAATGTTGCTGACATAGGCTTCAGTAACTACCTTGTCAACATCTACTGGAGTTTGTTTTTCAGCAACTGCTTGGGAATCGTCCGAGAGATCATGGACTATTGGAACTGACTTGCGAGCCAGTGTTTTCTTTCTAGGATTATTGGTCCTTTTTCTCTTGGGGACGGGGTTTGCTGATGACGCTGCAGTCTGAGTGTCATCATCAGCTTTCCTCTTTTTCTTCTTTGATTTTTCCAGTTTCCCAGCAGAGGCGTCAGTAGTTGCATTTTCAGCAACGGGTGTAGTGGTGTTAGCATGATCACCATCTAGAGAAGTTTCATCTCTGTCACCACCATCTACAGCAGTTTCATCTCTAAGTTGTTGAGTGGTGACATCTGCAGCTGTTGTATAACTTTCGTGCTGGCTTGTGCTGACAACATTTGCAGTTGTTGTCTTCTTAGATTTTTCAAGTTTCTTGCCAGCAGTCTTAGGTACATTCTGCTTGTAGAAGGCTCTTCCCACATTGCATACAAATTTCTTGATTGGTAATGGGTTTCTCAGCTGAATCTTGAAGTGTTCAAGAATGAAACATATCTTTATTCCATACATAACTAGGAAGGAAGGTGAGACTTTGTTGTCTTCCACCTTAACTTTGAACTTAGTAACACAATCAACAAGTCTGTTGAAAATGTACTTAGCCCAGTTGAGCTCCGTTTTGTTCTCATTGATATGCATCAGCAGCGGCCACCTTCTCAGGCCTACTTGGTCTATTCCTCCAACTTGGGAGTCCAAGACTTTGATTACTAGCAGAGCTACTAGACCAAGTGAATGGCAGAGATGCTTCCTCTTAACGTGCTTTGTTCAAGTCACGGGAGCAATCTCTCCTTTCTTCATTTTCTCATTTCTGACGTCACTGTAGAAGGCTTCAATTTCTTCATCAGTGGTAGTGACGTCATCTTCAGTTCCAGTGGTTGGAATCTGAACGATTTTCGCTAAATCAGTCCATTTCAGGACGATTTGCGTGTTCTGAACTGTAGTAAAGATCACTTTTTCAGTGACTCCTTTACTATCAGTTAGGGACTGGATTTCTGCATTGTTGTAGAACTCCATTGTGTCTAACATGCTCACTTGCTTAGGGAGAGCAGTTATGAAGTGAATGAGGCCTTGCTGCTTGATGAATTCAAGCGCCTCTTCATTGTCACCATGGCTTCCGTTTGTCTAGAATAACAACTAGATCACTAGATTAGTTAGAACTAACTACAAGTACTAGAGTTCTATACACAATCGAATAAGTAACTCCCTTAATTTCTTATGTGGAAAGTAAAGAATCGATTGAAACTAACCTTTCTATTGCCGCTACTAACTAGATTAGTTGTTTATTGATTCAGTCATCCAATTTTTGTTGCTTTGAGTAGATGAAGATACAATCCCAAGTAACGAATGAGTTGTATGTCTTGCGTTTGTCTAGAATAACAACTAGATCACTAGATTAGTTAGAACTAACTAAAAGTACTAGAGTTCCATACACAATCGAATAAGAAGCTCTCTTACTTCCTTATGGGGAAAGTTAAACAATCGATTGAAACTAACCTTTGTATTACCGCTACTAACTAGATTAGTTGTTTATTGATTCATTCATCCACATTCTATTACTTTGAGTAGATGAAAGGTACAATCACAAGTAACGAATGAGTTGTATGTCTTCCGTTTGTCTAGAACAACAACTAGATCACTAGACTAGTTAGAACTAACTACAAGTACTAGAGTTCTATACACAATCGAATAAGTAACTCCCTTACTTCCTTATGTGGAAAGTAAAGAATCGATTGAAACTAACCTTTCTATTGCCGCTACTAACTAGATTAGTTGTTTATTGATTCATTCATCCACTTTCTATTGCTTTGAGTAGATGAAAGATACAATCCCAAGTAACGAATGAGTTGTATGTCTTCCGTTTGTCTAGAACAACAACTAGATCACTAGACTAGTTAGAACTAACTACAAGTACTAGAGTTCTATACACAATCGAATAAGAAGCTCCCTTACTTCCTTATGGGGAAAGTAAAGAATCGATTGAAACTAACCTTTCTATTACCGCTACTAACTAGATTAGTTGTTTATTGATTCATTCATCCACTTTCTATTGCTTTGAGTAGATGAAAGATACAATCCCAAGTAACGAATGAGTTGTATGTCTTCCGTTTGTCTAGAACAACAACTAGATCACTAGACTAGTTAGAACTAACTACAAGTACTAGAGTTCTATACACAATCGAATAAGAACTCCCTTACTTCCTTATGTGGAAAGTAAAGAATCGATTGAAACTAACCTTTCTATTGCCGCTACTAACTAGATTAGTTGTTTATTGATTCATTCATCCACTTTCTATTGCTTTGAGTAGATGAAAGATACAATCCCAAGTAACGAATGAGTTGTATGTCTTCCGTTTGTCTAGAACAACAACTAGATCACTAGACTAGTTAGAA
This sequence comes from Plantago ovata, assembly GCA_028274465.1. NCBI lineage: Eukaryota > Viridiplantae > Streptophyta > Magnoliopsida > Lamiales > Plantaginaceae > Plantago > Plantago ovata. The sequence goes on along the minus strand of JAHHQI010000200.1, from coordinate 7,734 downwards.
CTAACTACAAGTACTAGAGTTCTATACACAATCGAATAAGAACTCCCTTACTTCCTTATGTGGAAAGTAAAGAATCGATTGAAACTAACCTTTCTATTACCGCTACTAACTAGATTAGTTGTTTATTATTCATTCATCCACTTTCTATTGCTTTGAGTAGATGAAATATACAATCCCAAGTAACGAATGAGTTGTATGTCTTCCGTTTGTCTAGAACATCAACTAGATCACTAGACTAGTTAGAACTAACTACAAGTACTAGAGTTCTATACACAATCGAATAAGAACTCCCTTACTTCCTTATGGGGAAAGTAAAGAATCGATTGAAACTAACCTTTCTATTACCGCTACTAACTAGATTAGTTGTTTATTGATTCATTCATCCACTTTCTATTGCTTTGAGTAGATGAAAGATACAATCCCAAGTAACGAATGAGTTGTATGTCTTCCGTTTGTCTAGAACAACAACTAGATCACTAGACTAGTTAGAACTAACTACAAGTACTAGAGTTCTATACACAATCGAATAAGTAACTCCCTTACTTCCTTATGTGGAAAGTAAAGAATCGATTGAAACTAACCTTTCTATTGCCGCTACTAACTAGATTAGTTGTTTATTGATTCATTCATCCACTTTCTATTGCTTTGAGTAGATGAAAGATACAATCCCAAGTAACGAATGAGTTGTATGTCTTCCGTTTGTCTAGAATAACAACTAGATCACTAGACTAGTTAGAACTAACTACAAGTACTAGAGTTCTATACACAATCGAATAAGAACTCCCTTACTTCCTTATGGGGAAAGTAAAGAATCGATTGAAACTAACCTTTCTATTACCGCTACTAACTAGATTAGTTGTTTATTGATTCATTCATCCACTTTCTATTGCTTTGAGTAGATGAAAGATACAATCCCAAGTAACGAATGAGTTGTATGTCTTCCGTTTGTCTAGAACAACAACTAGATCACTAGACTAGTTAGAACTAACTACAAGTACTAGAGTTCTATACACAATCGAATAAGAAGCTCCCTTACTTCCTTATGGGGAAAGTAAAGAATCGATTGAAACTAACCTTTCTATTACCGCTACTAACTAGATTAGTTGTTTATTGATTCATTCATCCACTTTCTATTGCTTTGAGTAGATGAAAGATACAATCCCAAGTAACGAATGAGTTGTATGTCTTCCGTTTGTCTAGAACATCAACTAGATCACTAGACTAGTTAGAACTAACTACAAGTACTAGAGTTCTATACACAATCGAATAAGTAACTCCCTTACTTCCTTATGTGGAAAGTAAAGAATCGATTGAAACTAACCTTTCTATTGCCGCTACTAACTAGATTAGTTGTTTATTGATTCATTCATCCACTTTCTATTGCTTTGAGTAGATGAAAGATACAATCCCAAGTAACGAATGAGTTGTATGTCTTCCGTTTGTCTAGAACAACAACTAGATCACTAGACTAGTTAGAACTAACTACAAGTACTAGAGTTCTATACACAATCGAATAAGAACCTCCCTTACTTCCTTATGGGGAAAGTAAAGAATCGATTGAAACTAACCTTTCTATTACCGCTACTAACTAGATTAGTTGTTTATTAATTCATTCATCCACTTTTCTATTGCTTTGAGTAGATGAAATATACAATCCCAAGTAACGAATGAGTTGTATGTCTTCCGTTTGTCTAGAACAACAACTAGATCACTAGACTAGTTAGAACTAACTACAAGTACTAGAGTTCTATACACAATCGAATAAGAACTCCCTTACTTCCTTATGTGGAAAGTAAAGAATCGATTGAAACTAACCTTTCTATTACCGCTACTAACTAGATTAGTTGTTTATTGATTCATTCATCCACTTTCTATTGCTTTGAGTAGATGAAAGATACAATCCCAAGTAACGAATGAGTTGTATGTCTTCCGTTTGTCTAGAACAACAACTAGATCACTAGACTAGTTAGAACTAACTACAAGTACTAGAGTTCTATACACAATCGAATAAGAACCTCCCTTACTTCCTTATGGGGAAAGTAAAGAATCGATTGAAACTAACCTTTCTATTACCGCTACTAACTAGATTAGTTGTTTATTGATTCATTCATCCACTTTCTATTGCTTTGAGTAGATGAAAGATACAATCCCAAGTAATGAATGAGTTGTATGTCTTCCGTTTGTCTAGAACAACAACTAGATCACTAGACTAGTTAGAACTAACTACAAGTACTAGAGTTCTATAAACAATCGAATAAGAAACTCCCTTACTTCCTATGTAGAAAGTTAAAGAGTCGATTGAAACTAACCTTTCTATTGCCGCTACTTACTAGATTAGTTGTTTATTGATTCATTCATCCACTTTCTATTGCTTTGAGTAGATGAAAGATACAATCCCAAGTAACGAATGAGTTGTATGTCTTCCGTTTGTCTAGAACAACAACTAGATCACTAGATTAGTTAGAACTAACTACAAGTACTAGAGTTCTATACACAATCGAATAAGAAGCTCCCTTACTTCCTTATGGGGAAAGTAAAGAATCGATTGAAACTAACCTTTCTATTAACGCTACTAACTAGATTAGTTGTTTATTATTCATTCATCCACTTTTCTATTGCTTTAAGTAGATGAAATATACAATCCCAAGTAACGAATGAGTTGTATGTCTTCCGTTTGTCTAGAACATCAACTAGATCACTAGACTAGTTAGAACTAACTACAAGTACTAGAGTTCTATACACAATCGAATAAGAAGCTCCCTTACTTCCTTATGGGAAAGTTAAAGAATCGATTGAAACTAACCTTTCTATTACCGCTACTAACTAGATTAGTTTTTATTGATTCATTCATCCACATTCTATTGCTTTGAGTAGATGAAAGGTACAATCACAAGTAACGAATGAGTTGTATGTCTTCCGTTTGTCTAGAACAACAACTAGATCACTAGACTAGTTAGAACTAACTACAAGTACTAGAGTTCTATACACAATCGAATAAGTAACTCCCTTACTTCCTATTGTGGAAAGTAAAGAATCGATTGAAACTAACCTTTCTATTACCGCTACTAACTAGATTAGTTGTTTATTGATTCAGTCATCCAATTTCTGTTGCTTTGAGTAGATGAAGATACAATCCCAAGTAACGAATGAGTTGTATGTCTTCCGTTTGTCTAGAATAACAACTAGATCACTAGATTAGTTAGAACTAACTAAAAGTACTAGAGTTCTATACACAATCGAATAAGAAGCTCCCTTACTTCCTTATGGGGAAAGTTAAACAATCGATTGAAACTAACCTTTGTATTACCGCTACTAACTAGATTAGTTGTTTATTGATTCATTCATCCACATTCTATTACTTTGAGTAGATGAAAGGTACAATCACAAGTAACGAATGAGTTGTATGTCTTCCGTTTGTCTAGAACATCAACTAGATCACTAGACTAGTTAGAACTAACTACAAGTACTAGAGTTCTATACACAATCGAATAAGTAACTCCCTTACTTCCTTTTGTGGAAAGTAAAGAATCGATTGAAACTAACATTTCTATTGCCGCTACTAACTAGATTAGTTGTTTATTGATTCATTCATCCACTTTCTATTGGTTTGAGTAGATGAAAGATACAATCCCAAGTAACGAATGAGTTGTATGTCTTCCGTTTGTCCAGAACAACAACTAGATCACTAGACTAGTTAGAACAACTACAAGTACTAGAGTTCTATACACAATCGAATAAGAACCTCCCTTACTTCCTTATGGGGAAAGTAAAGAATCGATTGAAACTAACCTTTCTATTACCGCTACTAACTAGATTAGTTGTTTATTAATTCATTCATCCACTTTTCTATTGCTTTGAGTAGATGAAATATACAATCCCAAGTAACGAATGAGTTGTATGTCTTCCGTTTGTCTAGAACAACAACTAGATCACTAGACTAGTTAGAACTAACTACAAGTACTAGAGTTCTATACACAATCGAATAAGTAACTCCCTTACTTCCTTATGTGGAAAGTAAAGAATCGATTGAAACTAACCTTTTATTGCCGCTACTAACTAGATTAGTTGTTTATTGATTAATTCATCCACTTTCTATTGCTTTGAGTAGATGAAAGATACAATCCCAAGTAACGAATGAGTTGTATGTCTTCCGTTTGTCTAGAACAACAACTAGATCACTAGACTAGTTAGAACTAACTACAAGTACTAGAGTTCTATACACAATCGAATAAGAACCTCCCTTACTTCCTTATGGGGAAAGTAAAGAATCGATTGAAACTAACCTTTCTATTACCGCTACTAACTAGATTAGTTGTTTTTTAATTCATTCATCCACTTTTCTATTGCTTTGAGTAGATGAAATATACAATCCCAAGTAATGAATGAGTTGTATGTCTTCTGTTTGTCTAGAATAACAACTAGATCACTAGATTAATTAGAACTAACTACAAGTACTAGAGTTCTATAAACAATCGAATAAGAAACTCCCACACTTCCATATGTAGAAAGTTAAAGAGTCGATTGAAACTAACCTTTCTATTGCCGCTACTTACTAGATTAGTTGTTTATTGATTCATTCATCCACTTTCTATTGCTTTGAGTAGATGAAAGATACAATCCCAAGTAACGAATGAGTTGTATGTCTTCCCTTTGTCTAGAACAACAACTAGATCACTAGATTAGTTAGAACTAACTACAAGTACTAGAGTTCTATACACAATCGAATAAGAAGCTCCCTTACTTCCTTATGGGGAAAGTAAAGAATCGATTGAAACTAACCTTTCTATTAACGCTACTAACTAGATTAGTTGTTTATTATTTCATTCATCCACTTTTCTATTGCTTTAAGTAGATGAAATATACAATCCCAAGTAATGAATGAGTTGTATGGCTTCCGTTTGTCTAGAATAACAACTAGATCACTAGATTAGTTAGAACTAACTACAAGTACTAGAGTTTTATAAACAATCGAATAAGAAGCTTCCTTACTTCCTTATGGGGAAAGATAAAGAATAGGTTGAAACTAACCTTTCTATTACCGCTACTAACTAGATTTGGTTTTTATTGATTCGTTCATCCACTTTCTATTGCTTTGAGTAGATGAAAGGTACAATCCCAAGTAACGAATGAGTTGTATGTCTTCCGTTTGTCTAGAACAACAACTAGATCACTAGACTAGTTAGAACTAACTACAAGTACTAGAGTTCTATACACAATCGAATAAGAAGCTTCCTTACTTCCTTATGGGGAAATTTAAAGAATCCATCAAAACTAACCTTTCTATTACCGCTACTAACTTGATTAGTTGTTTATTGATTCATTCATCCACTTTCTATTGTTTTGAGTAGATGAAAGATACAATACCATGTAACGAATGAGTTGTACGTCTTCCGTTTGTCTAGAACAAGAACTAGATCACTAGACTAGTTAGAACTAACTACAAGTACTAGAGTTCTATACACAATCGAATAAGTAACTCCCTTGCTTCCTTATGTGGAAAGTAAAGAATCTATTGAAACTAACCTTTCTATTGCCGCTACTAACTAGATTAGTTGTTTATTGATTAATTCATCCACTTTCTATTGCTTTGAGTAGATGAAAGATACAATCCAAGTAACGAATGAGTGGTATGTCTTCCGTTTGTCTAGAACAACAACTAGATCACTAGACTAGTTAGAACTAACTACAAGTACTAGAGTTCTATACACAATCGAATAAGTAACTCCCTTACTTCCTTATGTGGAAAGTAAAGAATAGATTGAAACTAACCTTTCTATTGCCGCTACTAACTAGATTAGTTGTTTATTGATTAATTCATCCACTTTCTATTGCTTTGAGTAGATAAAAGGTACAATCCCAAGTAACGAATGAGTGGTATGTCTTCCGTTTGTCTAGATCAACAACTAGATCACTAGACTAGTTAGAACTAACTACAAGTACTAGAGTTCTATACACAATCGAATAAGAAGCTTCCTTACTTCCTTATGGGGAAATTTAAAGAATCCATCAAAACTAACCTTTGTATTACCGCTACTAACTTGATTAGTTGTTTATTGATTCATTCATCCACTTTCTATTGTTTTGAGTAGATGAAAGATACAATACCATGTAACGAATGAGTTGTACGTCTTCCGTTTGTCTAGAACAACAACTAGATCACTAGATTAGTTAGAACTAACTTCAAGTACTTGAGTTGTATACACAATCGAATAAGAAGATCCCTTACTTCCTTATCGGCAAAGTTAACGAATCCATTGAAACTAACCATTCTATTACCCTCACTAACTAGATTAGTTGTTTATTGATTCAGTCATCCAATTTCTGTTGCTTTGAGTAGATGAAGATACAATCCCAAGTAACGAATGAGTTGTATGTCTTCCGTTTGTCTAGAATAACAACTAGATCACTAGATTAGTTAGAACTAACTAAAAGTACTAGAGTTCTATACACAATCGAATAAGAAGCTCCTTTACTTCCTTATGGGGAAAGTTAAACAATCGATTGAAACTAACCTTTGTATTACCGCTACTAACTAGATTAGTTGTTTATTGATTCATTCATCCACATTCTATTACTTTGAGTAGATGAAAGGTACAATCACAAGTAACGTATGAGTTGTATGTCTTCCGTTTGTCTAGAACATCAACTAGATCACTAGACTAGTTAGAACTAACTACAAGTACTAGAGTTCTATACACAATCGAATAAGTAACCTCCCTTCCTTATGTGGAAAGTAAAGAATCGATTGAAACTAACCTTTCTATTACCGCTACTAACTAGATTAGTTGTTTATTAATTCATTCATCCACTTTCTATTGCTTTGAGTAGATGAAAGATACAATCCCAAGTAACGAATGAGTTGTATGTCTTCCGTTTGTCTAGAACAACAACTAGATCACTAGACTAGTTAGAACTAACTACAAGTACTAGAGTTCTATACACAATCGAATAAGAACCTCCCTTACTTCCTTATGGGGAAAGTAAAGAATCGATTGAAACTAACCTTTCTATTACCGCTACTAACTAGATTAGTTGTTTATTAATTCATTCATCCACTTTCTATTGCTTTGAGTAGATGAAAGATACAATCCCAAGTAACGAATGAGTTGTATGTCTTCCGTTTGTCTAGAACAACAACTAGATCACTAGACTAGTTAGAACTAACTACAAGTACTAGAGTTCTATACACAATCGAATAAGTAACTCCCTTACTTCCTTATGTGGAAAGTAAAGAATCGATTGAAACTAACCTTTTATTGCCGCTACTAACTAGATTAGTTGTTTATTGATTAATTCATCCACTTTCTATTGCTTTGAGTAGATGAAAGATACAATCCCAAGTAACGAATGAGTTGTATGTCTTCCGTTTGTCTAGAACAACAACTAGATCACTAGACTAGTTAGAACTAACTACAAGTACTAGAGTTCTATACACAATCGAATAAGAACCTCCCTTACTTCCTTATGGGGAAAGTAAAGAATCGATTGAAACTAACCTTTCTATTACCGCTACTAACTAGATTAGTTGTTTATTAATTCATTCATCCACTTTTCTATTGCTTTGAGTAGATGAAATATACAATCCCAAGTAATGAATGAGTTGTATGTCTTCGTTTGTCTAGAATAACAACTAGATCACTAGATTAATTAGAACTAACTACAAGTACTAGAGTTCTATAAACAATCGAATAAGAAACTCCCACACTTCCATATGTAGAAAGTTAAAGAGTCGAT
>JAHHQI010000020.1:0-40790 GCA_028274465.1 Plantago ovata | reverse complement strand
CGAGATTGATCCTGACCTTGATACGGAGCTGGAAGGGCTAACTATGATGAATGCGCTAACTATTGAAATGATGCCGGAACTCGGCCTCACCCTTCCATTCTCATTAGGAAAAGCAATGTCTCCTTGCATATATGAATTCCAAACATTCATGATCTGGATGTGAATGAGTCGAATTACTTATCCCTCGTCTATTATTAGAACCATCTATCTGAAAAATGTTCCAATAGAAATATTCTTGTTATTGCTTCGACTCATATTTCCAAAAAAGTGATCCCCTCTGATAGCCCCGAAAAATTAAATACGTGCATTAAGATACGAAGCCTTCTGATTCCAGGATAAGACGGACGTTGGTAGGGGCTTAAGAAACCAAAAAGCAATAGAATAAGGGATTCTCTGCCTAAGGTAAGAGGCATTCACTCGAATCCTGAAATAAAAATAGTAGGGTCAGGGCAGTGCACTAGGGACAAGTAGAAGGGACTAGAGAGACTACTTGCCAAGAAATGCCTACTTCGTTGACTCAGCAATAGGCCACTAAGAATAGACTTCGATCGCGAAGCGAAAAGAAAGCAGAAACGGAGGAAGAGAAATGGGACTCATGGGGTCTATGTCGAGATCACTTTAGTGCTTCGTGTACCCCAAAAAATAAATGGCACTCAACGAGCGAAAGAACATCCCATAACTATCCTAGGTCCGATCATGAAAAGCCATCTTTACAGAGATTGTAGAAGTAGCCACTTGGTCATGAAAGGACCTTTCCAGTACATTCGGTTCTTTATTGCCATTTTCTAGGAGAAAGAAATAGAATAGATCAGTCCAGATTAGCAAAGTCTTCCCATTATTACATGAATTCAGATCGTTCTGAACCAACCTTCGGTAGAAAGAAGAAGGAGCCGCTCGCAATTACTTAGTAGAGTTGGTCAGAAGAAGATGAATTTCAAGAGATGGCTTAGCTATCATCCCTGATAACGAGCTTGTATAGGCGATCCAAAGGCATAACCGGATAAGGAAAAAATGCTAGGTCTTTCATTGGCCGAGAGCTGGTGGAACATACAGTCTTTTTGACTATGGAATTCTCATTATCTTGGTTCTATTTGTATTGTAGTCAAGTCCGCACGGACTTTATGCCTATTATGTGCTGGGTAACACACACCTAAAACGAAGGCACACAAAAGAGACCCGCGTAATCTAACCATGCCAAAAGGTAGACCATGAAGAACATAACAGGAGAGTATTCCCTAAAAAGAGGGAAGATATGGCAATTCCATGTTGGTTCGTCGTCCGAGCTAGGTTTAAAATGTAGTGAGATAGTTCGGTCCCTATTCCTATCATCCGTCGACCTAGGTCCAGTCTCATTGTCCGTACGGCGGATCATCTACGGATCCTAGTCTTGGTGAGCTATCGGCTAACCAACTACGAGATCGATACCGGGAATAGCCCAGAATGTCTACTTAGGTCGAGTCGAGGCTTCCTCTCTCTCTCCATTTCTTTTATTTGGATTCGTGGAACCAGCCTTGGTCAGGGCTTTCCGTCGAATCAAAGATGCACTACCGCTTTGACTAGCCCCTTTGCATATTTCGACCGATCATGTCTGATATTTCATGTTCAGCGCTCTTTCTGTGAGTTTTCAAGCATGACGTTCACTAGATAAGGATTTTCTGTCTCTTTCTTCTTCTCTTGATCTTATTGTGCTTCTTTCTTCTGAGTGAACCTGGCCTTAACTAAATGGGTCTCTTGTGCGATGTCATAAGGGAAGAAGTGACTGAGGGGACTGGTCTAAGGGGATGTAACTACTCTACGCCCTTCCCGTCCTGTTTTCTCTTTTTCTTTGAAGAACCGGAACGGGTGGAGAGGGACTACTTGAGAAAGAATGCCCTTCTTTTTGTTTTTCTTTGCAGTCGGATCTGAGAATCAATGGTCGAATGTCATCTTCTGTCTTCCCTTTCCCGAAGCTAGCGGATCCTCTCTATTGCTCTAGAGAGGGCTGGAGGATGGATGAATCTATCGAATCGATTGGTTGTGTTTGTCGAGGACGGATGGAAGCCATTCTGCACTAGTAGAGAGGACAACCCTTTCCTGAGCTGTCGTAAGGCTCCTTTTGTCATTTAGTCTCTGTGATAGGGCTTGAACCTACGGTATGCAATGGATGCTCTTTTTGATCCTCTGCTCTAACTGATAAGCGATACCAGTGTCTTTTTTCTGTCTTTTCTGATCCCTGGAAATGAGATGAAATTGCGTAAATAGAGATTGGCAGTCGAAGTCCCAAGCTGCGGTTCTCTCTTTCTCTTACTAAGCATCTCCGATTCCTTGAAAACTGGAAAGTGCAATCTGTTTTCCCATTTCTTTCTTTGTTTTTGCTCGCGCCAACTCTCTCCCCTATGATTAGCGGAACTTCCCTCTTCTGAAGCCCGAGCCTCCTTTTCTCCCTTTTCTTTACTTTATAGGGGTCTTGGCTCGAGAATGTGTCTTCTTCTAGCTGCTTGTCTTTGCAGCCTCTCTTTTCTATCCCAAAGGTTAGACTATGGCTTTCTGTGATAGTACTTCACTACACTCTATAGTTTCTGGGATAACATTAGATCCCTCCGACCTATAGCGGACCGGTTAGAAAGAGCTTTCAATCCCTCCTATCCAATTGTATGTATGGCTTTGTTTCGAACACTACCTACCATTGGACTGACTTTCCAAGAGGTTCCTAAAAAGAGACTTATTGGTCGGGTTTTTGGTAAAACTTTCTTATGTGAATGAAAGTAAAAAATGCGTGAGAAAATCTCATAAGAGAAGAAAGAGTCGACATGCTCGATAGTACTCGAGAGATTAGAAAGTCGAAATCCAAGGAGCCAAAAAATGGCAGAGAGAAAGTAGCTTCTCCTGTGTGAGTGATATTTGCATTCATTCACTACCGTGTGGATTCTTTGAAATAAGCTTCTATCTTATACTACGAGTATTTGATTGAATGGAAGACAACTACACAACAAGGATTTGCCATTCATTGGAACTCGATTAGGCATTCTAGGAGAGCGCCCTTCTTCATTTTTGGTATGCCTTTCTTTAAGAAAGGGAGATCTAGGTCGACCAAAGATCGGATCAAACAAGCAAAAGGAAGCCTTCGCAATGAGAAATCCAATCTATCATGATCATGTAAGCAACTCTGATTCTCATGAAATCGCTCGAATAGAAACTGAACTAAGATCCTTCCGACGATCCAGATTCTAGGTCCTCAGAAGGTATTGGCAGAAGTGCTCTATTAGGACCTGCTAGGTATGGATTGATCGCGAAAGGTGCCCCTCTTTAGCAATAAAGTTAGGCCCGAACTTCTCTCCCGAGCAGGGGCCAGATCCTTACTTCTTTCCGTCCCTCTGCTCCCGAAAAATCTAGTGAAGTGCCCTTCCCGGCTTCCGACCTTGGCTAGAGGCTTTCACTACCAGTCAAATGACTGAGCCAACTACAAGACATAGTACGAAAAATGGGATTCCATATCGGAGACTCCGAGTACTATAGCATATCATAGAATTTCACAATTGCATAATAGAAGATTGCTTCCTTTTGCTTGGGTGGAGGACTATAGACTCTAGTTCGAAAAAGTCAAAAGGAACTCTAAATCTCTATTTTTTTGAAGCAAACTAAGTTTCCTGGAAAGTGCTATGAAAGAGGGTTTCTCCTTCTTCTTTCTATAGGCTGATTTTCACTAAGTCTGGGGGGATGGGTCGCCAAGCTTACATGTCCTTAACGGGAGGCTATACCCCCTGCATAGCATCAAGACTCGCTCGTGAACTCTGTTTAGTAACCGGGCGGTGTTAGCGAGCTTCTGAGAGACGACTCTTCCACCTCCCATCCATAAGGGAGGGGCTCAGCAAAGAAGTCCGTCGAGTATCGAGTCAAAGCGAACTCAGGCAGGCCAAAGGTAGGTCGGAAGCCTGCTCCACAAAAAAGGAGGGAGAACAACGAAGTTGCAATAAGGAAGAAAGAGAAAGTCCCGCTTTCTTGAACGAATTGGAAGATTCCAGTTCGCTAGAGAAGACCCTAAGTAAATGGAATGGAATAGGTTGACTGTCGGTAAAAAGCCGGAAGAAGACCAGCCTTGCCTAAAAGCAGACATCAATGCCTAATAGCTCACTCAAATGAGAGCGCTCTTGTGCCCAAGATCAAGATGAAGGAGGATAAGCCATCTACGCTGTGGTGAGAAGAAAGCTTACTAGATAAAGCGAAGCGTACGCGCCAACAAGAAGGAAAGGGGGAAGCAACGGACCTAAAAAGGGGGAGTTGGAGGGAAAAAAGGAAGCAACCAACACCCGACAGTGGATGTTCCACCTCGCTAAGAGTCGAAGCCTATTTATTTATTTATTACCATTTTTTTCTTTTTCTTTTCTATGATCTTGAAATAGGCTTGCTCTCTCTTACTTATGTAATTCCTAAGACATCAAGTGATTAGAGACTTTCCTTTGCACTTCATCTCCTATACGAAAGCCAACTTCCGAACCTTGACCCCATTGAATGAATTCTTGCTACCATCGATCGCTATCTTTTTTCTTATCATTTATCAATTCCTTCACTTTCGAAACTATTCGAGCTAGAAAGTCTCCTCTGCTGTCTGTCAACTTTTTTCCTTCCTATGTTGTAGAGACATTTTGGAACTCTTATCTTGGGAATACTTCTTGTCTACTTCTGTCATTCTCTGGTTTATCTTTTCATCAATCAAGTCATATTCGAACTTAGCATCTTTTATGGGACTTTGCCTATTTTTGATAGAAGTCAATATAGAAAAGCCTTGAGAATCGAGAACATCATCCTTTCGGACAACAACCCTTTCTTGGGCTAGTAACCTGGTGAACCATGCTTACTAGCTTCAATTCTAGTTGATTGATCGATTTTAGGTTAGGATCTAATCGAACTTTTCTTCGACTTGCCCTTGTAAAGATATGTTCTTTCAAGGTCTTTTTCGTAGTCAATCCCAATTCGTGGGATGAGCAAGAATAGATTCTTTTCTTTCACTTTCCCTCCTTTCTAGTCTATTAAACTCGAACTCGTATCGCTGCTCACTCAACACCAAAGGCAGACGTTTCGCACGAAGTGGAAATGCCCTTTCAAGCATCTCTTTTTGGGGAGCTCCATCCAAGTGCTTCGGGGATTAAATCAAATTGGCGTTGGCGAAGTTCGCGTTAGCGCCATGCTTATATACGTAATTCGACCCACTTTAATTATTTCTTTTTCCTCTATCTTGTCTTTAGCCATTCTCATCCCCTATCGCTCGATCCCTCTATTTGGAGTCTGAAAGTCTCGTCATTCCCTTCTGGAAAGGTGCTTTCATACCACTTTCTAGGAATTCAAGGTTGTTCGGTATCTTGTTGGATTTAGTTCTTCAATCTTGGATGCATTTGGACTCTATTGTAGGAGCGATTAGTAGCGGTTTTCGTGCTTCATTTGATGGTGATTTTGGATTGACTTCTTCATTGAGATTCTGATTCTTGCTAAATATGCATACGAGCTACTTTCTTTCTACGAGAATTCCTGAATTCTTCATTCCTTCGATCTCCGATCCTGCACTTGTCAGTGGAGTGATTTCATCTCCCTCTTTCGAATGCCTTCTTTTCCTGCTTTCCTTTACGGACTGACTCTGGATTGCTTGCTGAAGACGAAGTGAACGACAACCATTCACAAGCTTTATTTGCCTAGCAGGATAGGTCATTAGTCCAATCGAAAGTCCGGTACGAGCCCTTCCTGACCGGAAAGACTACCTTCCTGTACTTCTTCATGTGCTCCTACCCTTTATCTGGAATCATTGGATTCCGATGGGACCCTGGAAGACAACCATGAAAGAATATCGTATATTATCTGTTTTTCGAAATCTGCCTAATTGATAGCCAAAAACCCAGGTTTTCATGAACTTTTCAGAAAGCATTTGGAGGACAAGTGTCTATGTCACTTTGGAGAAAGGCAGTTCTGTTCTCCTTCGTACGAGCTTCGATCCACAAAAGAGCTAACTCCCTCTCGCCTATGTCGAAAAGTGACAAATGAGATTTCCCCAGGGGAGTCCAGTTCATCTAAATCGAAAAGTGCATTGCAGTAGGGGGTCAAACCTACTCGAACGATTTTCCCTAATGAACGAGCAGGAGAAATCGGAAAGTCATTCTCGCCTGGTGTAAAAGCTGCCTTTTTCCAGAAAGATGGGAGATTGGGGCTTGGAAATCTTGGGACGGACAGGCTAAAAGGCATCCGAAAAGCAGAGAACAAAGTCCAAGCACTGCGAACAGAAATCTCGTATATAGAAGATAGATCGAAATGCATCTAGGAAATCAAAGGGTAAATAGCCCGAAATACACTGGGCAAGGCTATCAGAATGGAATGGAAATGAATCAAAGAATTCCAACATTGATGCAACTACCCTCCATTTCCTACAAAGTGGTATGAAACAGACTTTGTTTGAGGAGGGAACGAGGAAACATGTAGGGAAGCTAAAGTCAAAGTAAAGGGCGAAAGCTAGACCAGTGACCCCAGCATACATCCCTGGCCCGACATTCCATAGTGAATATCCGAGCCTGTACTATTCCTTTCCAATTCCCCATTCTATTAACCGAGGAAGACGGAGATCAAGAAATAAAGTATAGAAAGAAAGACCGTTCCTGTGTATCCGATCAGAGAGCCTAAGCTGTGCCGAACAAAAGACAGAGATTCCATGACGGAATCCATTCCTGAATAAAGCTTCACTCTAAAATAAGCGGGAAAGATTGACAATATCCCCCTTTTATTTCCAATTCCAAGTGAGTCCAGTATCATACTGGATTGAGCTCTTCTTTGACTTCGCACACTGGATACATGTTTAAGAAAGCCCCAGTCTATCTCTTCTAAGAACGTCCCTTAGAAAGACTTGAGTAATAGTCTAGGCCGAAAAAAAAAGCAGTCTACGACAAGCAATGAGAGCAGGAAGGATCGATGAAATGGACCTTGGATTGGAGGGACATTAGAAAAAAAGAAGTTCATTTATGGATCTCATATGTTTGTATCAATCCCTTTATGCTTAATGACAGGTGGATTCTGGGGGCGTTGATCGCAACTAATTGTTTGATTTGCGGAGGCTTATGCTAGGATGTGGACGACAGGAATTGTTGGAAAAATTATAGTACTTCCAATCTGAATAGTCTTGTTCATTCTGAAAAGACTGGATCTATTTGAAAGGCCTTTCGACGGAGCCTATTTATAGTTATGAAAAAGAAGACCTTGTTTCTGGTGACCTATTCTCTGTTTCAATCTTTTCTTATTTTTTTTCAATCCCATTAGGGACGGGTAGTCCACTCACATACATATCTATGTCACCCAGTCTCTCTCCTGAGGAGTGGCCAGAGTGAGTCCTTTCTTTTTTCGAGTATCCGACAACATAGCCCTGGTAGCCGTTCACGGGGGCTTCTCTCTCGCCCTTGTCATAGACTTCTTTCCCACTCCAGCGCCGGTTACCTATAAGGCTCTTGCCATTTCCAACAAGGAAGAAATTTGGAGAAAGTGGGATGAATAGTGGGTTTAGATAGTGGGAAATAACCGCCTTAACCGTCACTCTCCCTACACAAATTCATCCAAATTCACAGAAATCCATTTCCGATTCCTCTGAAACCCTCTGCAACAAAGATCGCTCCTTTTTCCTTTTGTCTAAGGTTGGCTCCTCCTAACTTCCTATATGGCTACTGCCTTACTACGACTTCACTAGATCTTGCCTTCCATCACCGTGGAATCGAGAATAAGAGCTTGGCTGCCGCTTCCTTGGAAGATCGGATCGGAACATCGAAGATGGATCCAGCTTGTCGTATACTTAGATAGCATTCCAGACCTTAATGGATTAGCCAGGAAGACAATCCAATAAGCAAAATGAGAGATTCGAAAACGAAAGAGATTAGACCGACGAGATCGAACAGAATCCTTCCAAGACTCTTTCATCATGTCAAACCATGCAGTCTACAAGACTCGAAAAAGAAAACAAAGAGCAGAATGACAAAGACTCCAATCCGACTAACCATAGGGAGATAGAGTCCCCTTCGAAAGACCTTTTCCAGGGCAAAAAAGTCTAGTTCGAGACGGAGATCCAACTACGGAGCTAGAGAACCTAGGCAAGAACTAGGCAGAGAGCATTCTTTTCGAACTATTAGGCACCAAGTCCAGGAACACTACAGAACCGTTAAACCTCGACAAAGAGGGAACAGCCAGGCCGCGAAACAGAATAGGAAAGATAAGCGACCAGAAGGCATTTCATCCAGACCAATAAGAAAGGGTGCTTTGACTTACAGAGGGAACGAGAACAAGACAGAAGAAAGAAGTTCGGGATCGAAGTAGAAGGGAGAACAGAAAAAGTTCGGCTAATGATTCTCCTTCTTTAATGATAGGCCCAAGCATGCTCTAGTTTTAAAGTAATGGCATTGCCAGCCATCGGCTACGTCTGGTCTTCTCTTGAGGCTATTTCTTTGAACTGAGCTAATCTGTATCTTTTTCGATTGTAATTAACAAAGTGTAGTTCTTCCCTACCTGGTTCTCCAGAAGGACGAAGATAAATTGATCTGGCAGGTTTATTGACACATCCCTTCCCGGATGACTCAATCAAGTTGGCTGCAAAGTCCCTTTACACTGTGGGTTCACCCAGGTCTACAACCTACCTAGGAGTCTGGCTAAGAAAAGATCACCACATGTCCCAAAAGTGTTATTTCGGGGCAGGATAACCAGATCAGAGATAAAAAAAGAAGAGAGACATCTCTCTATGACAATTCTTGTTGCAGGAATTATAGCGTTGGTATGGCGTTGATAGGGATCCTGATTCAAATGGCACTACTTCTTATGTTTAATCCTTTCGCTCTCAAATTAGTGTAGACAAAGATGTTTGCAACGATTCGAAAGAAGGAGAAAATGAAAATAGGCCTCAGCACGCGGAGGAAAAAACCATCGAGCAAGGTAAAAGGGCTTTCTAATGAACAGGATACGTACCCATTTCTCCCGATCTCCATCTCCTTTAGATCCTCATAGGACTATGTTTTACTGGAGTTCCTCTTCTGGCACAATATAATTGTTAACGGCTTTCTAGCGCCCAACATTAATACTCCCGTGTATTTCCCTTTCGAGATGAGATCAAAGAACAGTCATTTTCAGTACATCTTAGCTATGCGGGTTGCTATTCCATGACTGGATCGAAACATGTTCATTACTTTTCTTCTAGCAAAGACTCGACTAGTCCATCGGCTTCGTCCTCTTCTGCATAAGATTGTAATCACCATTCATCAAGTTCATAGAGTCATCTTCTTCTGAGTTTGGTTAGATTTCTTAAAATATGGAAGAAATAAAAAGAAATTGGTATCCCAGTGGCACCCCTATTGCTTCCCTCTTCAGAAAGAGTTCGACCCGAACAAAACTAGAAAAACAGGTAGCGGAATCTTTGTTGACGAAAGGCGGGACTAGTTCAAACCATTTGCACCAACAGCGTAGTATTAAATGTATCAAAATGTGATATTCGAGTATCATTCACAATCATGTACCTCTCTGGCATATGCCTACCTTTAGAGGATCCCACGATCGTAGTAACAATTAGAAAATGCACGTGCAATGCCTTCATAGGTTGCTTCTCCCCAACTACAGCTATTGCTTCAAATATGTTCTATTTTTGATCGAATCCCAGAGTTCTAGGTTCTATTAATACTAATTGTGAAAAAATGTTTGTCCACCTTCCTCAGGGTCAGGATCTGTATTCCAGGTCGCCAGTACCAATTTTTTTTCAAATTCTATTTGTTTACCCGAATCACAGGGTTCGCTTAGCCCGATGCCTATCTTTTCAACAGGAGATTTATCCGTAAAATCTCCCTCGAATCAAGAAGAAAGAAAAATTAGAAGTTTCTTCAATTGTGGCTTTCCGTAGCCTGGATCATATCCTTACCATTACTTCTTTTTAGGAGACCCTTACAAAAACTGGCTATAAAAGCAAATAAAAGTGCTACAGTAGGAGTCTCAAAGACACTCATCTTCGTGGTATGTCCCCGATCCTCATTTGCAAATGGTTATTTTTCTTTACTAGACCGGCCTTGGCTCGATTCATTCGTTCAGTGAACTTTGCTTAGCGCCCTAAAAATATAGGACATGCACACGTCGCCCATGCTACATTGGTAGACCCCGAGTTAGAAATATTTGTACCAAAATCGAAAGGAGAATGAAATGGGGTCATCTTACTGGCTACTCAGCGCTTCGCCTCATTTCAAGAAAAGGAAATGCAGATGCCTATGAAATACCTATTTTATTCATCGATTAGCTCAAAACCTTCATTTGAAAGGAGAAATGGATATCCAGATCGTTAAGAAATAAGATCGTCTTCAAGTGGTTCAGCCACTGACTTCCAATCTCTATAGTTGAATTTTTCGTGTTATTGCGAAAAAGAGCTAAGCCTGGATTTAGAAGTCCTTTACTCATGAGCTGTTTTAGTCAGAAGTTCTCTTCGTTGTTACCTACTGATATAATAGGAAAGACTCCACTCGTCAAGAGTTATTTGTATTGAAATTGCAAAGAGCAAAGACCATGGCTCCTACCTGTATCTAAGACAGAAGTGGTCACTTTCGCATAGAAAAAAGGAAGGCTAAGAAAATCTAACCTTCTACACGCGCGGATGCTCCTACTTTTAGTGCTCCCACTCATGTTTACCAACATTATCCGCAGAAGTTTCTTATCCATCGGTCTTAATTAAATTGTTTTCGAACTTCCAAAACATGTGCCGGTTCATTTACGTCAAGACGTGCTTAAAGTTTCCCATGGAATGGAAGATATTCATTGGAACGTGCCTCAAGGGCTACAGAAATAGAGAAATTGTCATACTCTTCCTCGTCCGGAGGGGCCACAATCTGCAAAAGTGGGCAAAACAGGCACGCGCATAGAGAAATTGGCTGCCCTCCAACATCTTCCGATTTGCTAGCCGCTGGTCCATCTCCTATCGTTTTCTGCTCGACTAGAAAGTTCATGATTCCCGTATGGGAAATAGCCAGGTGTTAACTCGTCACCACCAAAAATGCTAAAAAGTATCCATTTTAAAAGTGGAAAAGGTAAAAGTTGGGATTATTCCTAAAAGCCATACCCGCATCGTCTAGACCTGGCTTAGCGGTTTGTTTCATCTTCCCGGAATCTGACACAGAAAGATTATTATGTGTATTCAGAAGATCAACTACGGTGTTCATCTGTATCCGCCCTTTAGTTTTAGTCATCAAAGGTCCTATTGTCCTGATTTTTTAATGCTCCAGCAATGGGGCTATCTCAGTATTTAAAGTAATTGACTTGCCAAAACCATCTGCCTCCTAGGTCATAAAAGTTATTAGAAATAGAAATTGGTCTCCAGGGTAACCTGTCTCACTCATCATGGGATGCCTCTGCTCCTGGGATTCCCGTCAACAGCCTAAGCCAAAGGAAAATTAGCGTACAAAAGAGAACAAACGAAATTCGGGAGCAAAGGAGGTACCCGAACCTCTCTGACTAGCGGGTTTATCCTACACAAGAGTTGTTTTCTCCTCGAAATCTTAATCGGAATCTTAAAATGTCCTACATTCATTCATTTGTGGATCAAAGGGAATCCAAGCCCCAGAATACATAGAGCGGAAATATCTCTTGCCCAAAGGCTTTTAACAGCCGCTCCCTTGGGTCAGCTCTATCATTAGGCCTAAACAATCGGACTGAAGCTCTAAGCCGCTTACTTCAGCAAGAGGAAGAAAGTCATTCCACCAATCCAAAGTCTTCTAGTCCATTCACTAATGGACATCCAATCCAAAGAAGTCCACTTCCAAATCTCTTATCTAACTAGCCCTTCTTTCCTCGTCTCCGATCTAGTCTTCATTTGCATTTTCTATTAGTGCACTTAGCTCTCAGGACTCTACTGCCTTTTCGACGACGACCTAAGTAGAAGGGATCTGCCTTCTTCTCTATTTCTTGGTAAGCCAATCTAGAATGAGTCAACTCCTTTTGGACTCGTCATAAGGGCTTAGTCCCTCCACCAACAATGAAAAGACTAGTAGTGAAATGAAATAGAAGAAGAAAGAGGCAAATGATGGCAAATCATCATAACCGCCCCTTATGTTATGCCTGGGCAACCCACATACATGTTAAATGGTGGGACCAAGGGTCGAGGCTAAGGGTGTCTATCCACCGAAGCTAAGCTCACCAACACCACTCCTCAGTTCAGATTTCATTTGGAATGCTACCGGAAGTCGAGTTGTGATACTAATTCGGTCTTACGTGTATCGAAACCAAGATCCTTAAACGACCAATTGGAGGAAAGAAAAATCCAATGATTTGTCACTCTCATAGGGATCTTACCACGAAGCTTTTTCTAGAGAGTTTTCCAAGTAGTCAATCTATAGCGATTGGAAGTCTCTTCCTTCTTGTAAATAGCACTTATCTACAAGAACCAATAGGGAACGAAGTGGCAATAAAGAGACAATCGAACTCCGAGAAAGGGAGATAGCTCCTTAGCTCTAGTAGGAGTTAGGAGTCAATACAAATGAATCCATTTCGAGTCAAAGGAAAAAGAACTTCACGCTCTTCCTTTCGGGAAGGGAGGCTTTGATTAAGAGGAAACTCTTTGGCTTCTGGGCGGGGGACTGTGTGTGTTCTACCCAATCGTTATACTCCTCCTCCGGGCACTTGCATAGTGCTTCTTGTTCTAGTTCGAGCCTTTCCCTCTTCTACTTCCTCTACCTGCTTTCTCTCCTTTCCCTGCCTGTCCCGCTCTTTTTCATAGAGGGAGAGCTCGTAGTTGGATTCAAACTCGACCCTTTCTAGAGGTAGGGTGGAAAGGAATTCCCCACCTGGACGGTCTTGTACTAAATGCCTTTTATCGACGGCTAGGCTAAAGCGGCCTTTCGGAAGGTTTTCAACAAGAACAAGATGGAATTTCAGCAGTTCGTCTCGAGAGAGATACTTCTCCGGCAGTGGGTTCGTTAGGACGATAGAATCCGTATCCACATAGATACAATCAGGAATGGATAAGTGAAGATAAGGGCACAAGCTGCAATAGCAGCGGCTAGATGAACGGAAAAGAGAGGAGGGGCTTTCCAATCGAGTTCTTTAGTAGATTCCTTGTATCTGAGCAAGAATCGGTTCCCTAAGCCCCCTATTCCATTATTGTAGGGCTCGTTCCAGATCGGCTTGTCATAGTTTCGACCAAACTCGAACTTCATCGACGAGATTGGAGTTTCCCCGAACCTCGCGAA
Organism: Plantago ovata; assembly: GCA_028274465.1. NCBI lineage: Eukaryota > Viridiplantae > Streptophyta > Magnoliopsida > Lamiales > Plantaginaceae > Plantago > Plantago ovata. Next base: position 27,591 of record JAHHQI010000020.1, on the reverse strand, counting down.
GGTAGCATCGAGGATCATTTGGCTAGTCGGACTGACAACCTCCCCATTCCCGCAGAAGCGTCCTGTGAACTCCTCATAGAGGAATTCCTCTTTAGGAAAGAGGTAGCCACGGATCGGGTAGATTCCATAACCGAGTTCCCTCGCATAGACTAACTCGGCTGTTCGACTGTATAGTAGGTGCCTACCCAGGTTCCAGTTGGAAAGATAAGACTTCCATCCTCTTCCCGCTTTGGTAAGAAGGGCTTGCTTAGAGTAGGTGGGCACACAACCAGCCCAGTGACGAATCCGTAGATTTCAGCCAAGTCCGAATTCCTTAAATCGTCGTACCACTCAGGCTCTCCCGCTGGCATCTTAAAGTTTTTCATTATGCCAGGATAGAGCGCGTTCACTTTATTTATACAAGTAGCCTTCTACGGGTATTTCTAGATGAAAGACATCTACATGACCCCCGTAGAGGGCATTGCGGAAAAATCTCTTTTGGGCTCGGGGAAGCTTTTGCACTTTATCAGTGTCTTGTCTAAGAGCAGGGGACGAACGACTCTCAGAGCCAAAGCAGAGATGCTTCCTAGTTCTTCTATGTCCAGAGAAAAATCTTTGTGCACAGAAGCCTGGGCATTCCCCAAGGCAGAGGAAATGATTAAGACCTTATGAGTGAGATAGGCAAGAACCTTCTCTTTAGACTGACTTAAAGTCTGCCAAGACAGATCCTTCCTGTCCATCTCCAATAGAGGGCCTAAGTCAGGAACAAATAGAGCGGACAAGTTCGAGGGAGACTCTTTCAATAGGGCTCGAGAATCACGAAATCGAAGAAGAAAGCGATCATTCCATTTCACTTTCATCTCAATTAGCTTGCCGTCGGAAAGCAAACTTTCCGCGCAATAGCCAGCCCTCGGGTCGAAGAGACCTTCCACGATAAAGACATCTTTAAGCTCCCAAAGGCCATGAATAGAAATTGTGCGAAGCCGCTTATGAGATTGAACAGTACGCACCAATTCTTCGCAAAGGATACGAAGTAGAGCGGCACTACGGCTAGGGAAATCTAGAAGCTTTTCTTCACTGTAACCCAGGAGCTCGCGAGGCAAAGATTCGCTAAAGAATGAAGTCACTTTAGATTCCTCTCCAGAGACCAGAGAGCCGGGATCCACAATTCGGAAAGCGCAGGCATAAGGCCTCTGGACCGCAGAGTCCAAGAGAGTCTCTATGCTTCCGACGATGAACGGACGAATACCTCCTTTCTCGGACCTTCGCGCTCGGCTACAAAGACCACGGGAGAATAAGCCAACAGTAGAAGGCACAGACGAAGGAGTCTGGCTACTCCAAAAGAGACTCGTACCTCTCGTAGAGGACATGCCTACCGAGGGACTTAGAGAAGAAGTCCTTCCTCAGCCCAGCAGCTAAGAGGAGGAAAGGCATTTTCAAATGAAGCACTATTCACAGAAGCAAAGAAAGGACATGACAACGTCTTATATACAACTTATATACAATATAAGAAATATATGACACATGAAAGATTATTCTGCGGGAAACAGCGACCAAAGAGGACACTGCGTTCGAGGCTACTCTATTCGCCAATAACTCAAACTGTCGGCTCAATGATGAGCTTACAATTTGGCCTTTTGCACCGAACGGGCTTCGGCAGGACTTGATAACCCTTGGATTTGGAAGTTGTTTATGATATTCTTCTCTAATGTAAGCAGAAATTTGTTGAAGGATCGCTATTGACTAATCCTTCGGCGAATGCCTGTCACTTCCCCTCGTGGGAAACTCGAGCGATTAATACATTCGAGTAAGGGAGGGTTAAAGGTTAAAGAAGTCCCCGGGAATCTATTATCTCCCTTCAGAGAGAGTAAGTTGTCACGTTCGTCCACTTGGAACCTACCCGAAGATGCGAACCAGTAATCCTGGCGCCCAACACCCGCTTTAGATAAAGAAAGAAATTATAGAGACTAGAGAGAGATTAGTTAGTGATAGTCAGAAAGGTTTACCTCGCGAACTACTCTAACTAAGAAACTAATAACTCCAATAAGACTAAGACAATAAACTAATAATTCATAGATAGCATAGATAGACTGTTAGCTCACTAACTCATAACTAACTCGTAGACTGTTAGTTCATAGACTGTTAGCGCGTAGACTGACTGTAATAGTTAATAGATAATAATAGACTTTTAACTGTGTGTAGTTCGGAACTGAAGTGAGCAAAAAAGAAGGAAAGAAATCTCGTAATAAATAGAAGTCTGAAGGTCTGTAAGAAAGGAGAAAAGAAGGAGGGAATCCATGGCACTAGATGAACGAAAAGAAAGCAAAAGACAATAGACAGAGCGAGGGAATCTCCCAGGCAGTTGATCAGAGATCAGGCAACCAAAGAGCTCGAACATTACACAGTGTAGGGAGTCGGACAGGACAATAGAGTCTACCAACACAAACCAAACAGTCAAAATGAATAGCACAAGATGAATAGGATGAATAGAAAGATTGAAGTATTGTCGTTAAGTTCAACTAATTGCGTATATAAGATAAGGTATTCAGAAGAGTGGCATCAATCTCAGAAAACCATTAGGAAATCCATGGTTAGTGGCAGACATTCAACCATTCTAGCCTCTGTGGGAACCATTCGATGGTCAGTGCGTCATACTTCTAGGGTCAGTGCAAAGAGTTAGGTAGGATCGATAGAAAGAATTAGCTTTTTGGAGTGCACTTAGTCATCCAGAATGCACTCCCTCTCGGGTCTCTTACGAGCAAGAGTAAGGCGAAGCCTTCCTTGCATCATCGCGGTATTCTCCCAACTCTATATACTTGATCTAGAATCTATCATCTATATGCTATATATATAGATGAAATTCTAGAAGGTATATAGAAGTTCTTTTTGCCACATTATTATGATTATGGAGCAAACTCCACGAGCAGCCGAATTAACGACTTTATTAGAAAGTCGAATTAGCCATTTTTACACGAATTTTCAAGTGGATGAGATCGGTCGAGTGGTCTCCATCGGAGATGGTATTGCACGGGTTTATGGATTAAAGGAGATTCAAGCGGGAGAAATGGTCGAATTTGCCAGCGGTGTGAAAGGAATCGCCTTAAATCTGGAGAATGAGAATGTAGGGATTGTCGTCTTTGGTAGTGATACGGCTATTAAAGAAGGAGATCTTGTGAAGCGCACTGGATCAATTGTCGATGTTCCTGCAGAAAAGGCTATGCTAGGACGTGTAGTCGACGGTTTGGGACTTCCTATTGATGGAAAAGGGGCTCTAGGCGCTCACGAGCGCAGACGTGTCGAAGTCAAAGCGCCAGGCATTATTGAACGGAAATCTGTGCATGAGCCTATGCAAACTGGTTTAAAAGCCGTAGATAGCTTAGTTCCCATAGGTCGGGGTCAACGAGAACTGATCATCGGAGACCGACAAACTGGAAAAACGGCTATTGCTATCGATACGATATTAAACCAAACGACATTGAACTCCAGGGCCACTTCCGAGAGGGAAACATTGTATTGTGTCTATGTAGCGATTGGACAGAAACGCTCAACTGTGGCCCAATTAGTGCAAATTCATTCCGAAAACAATGCTTTGGAATATTCCATTCTTGTAGCATCCACCGCTTCGGACCCTGCTCCTCTCCAATTTCTGGCCCCCGATTCGGGCTGTGCCATGGGCGAGTATTTCCGCGATAATGGAATGCACGCATTAATCATCTATGATGATCTTAGTAAACAGGTCGTGGCCTATCGACAAATGTCATTATTGTTACGCCGACCCCCAGGTCGTGAGGCTTTCCCAGGAGATGTTTTCTATTTACATTCCCGTCTATTAGAAAGAGCGGCCAAACGATCCGACCAGACAGGCGCAGGAAGCTTAACCGCCTTACCTGTCATTGAAACACAAGCAGGGGACGTATCGGCCTATATTCCAACCAATGTCATCTCCATTACAGATGGACAAATCTGTTTGGAAACAGAGCTCTTTTACCGCGGAATTCGACCTGCTATTAACGTCGGATTATCCGTCAGTCGCGTCGGGTCTGCCGCTCAATTGAAAACGATGAAACAAGTTTGCGGCAGTTTAAAACTAGAATTGGCCCAATATAGAGAAGTAGCCGCCTTTGCCCAATTTGGCTCAGATCTGGATGCTGCCACTCAGGCATTACTCAATAGAGGAGCAAGGTTGACAGAAATACTCAAACAACCACAATATGCACCATTACCCATTGAAAAAGAAATTCTAGTCATTTACGCAGCCGTCAATGGATTCTGCGATAAAATGCCATTAGAGAAAATTGCCCAATTTGAAGACATAATTCTATCCATGGTCAAACCGGAGTTACTAGAATCCTTAAAGACTAACTTCACCCCCGAAGCCAAGAAGGAAATTGATAGCTTCTTAGAAGAATGTGCAGGAAAAATATAATGGACGCATACTTATATATACTTAATGCAGATCTTCTGCACGGGGATTGTTGCTTCATTACCGCTTTATGTGGGGGTACGGGCTACTTATCTTGTGTCACTTTTACGGTTTGAAGAACAGACCCCTCTTCTCTCACGTTTAGAGACCGTCAATTACGTGGTAGCCCATACCATTATGGAGCAGCAGTCCAATCAAATTCAAAACTTAGTGACCATGCATAATATCGACATCCCGCCCTACACCGATTTCTATACTATCCTAAACGATATTTATAGTCCTCAGGGTGGGCATCAGATTCCAGTCATGGCAGCAGACTTTATTTCTGTACAGAACCTAGGCATTATGGATCCGGGGTTGCTTTCTCTCCTAGAAATTCTGTCAAACTATTAAGTCGTAACAAGGTAGCCATAGGGGAAAGGTAGAAAAGGTAGATTCGTTCGGTTGTAGTCTGATTCAGCTAATAGATTGTCAGATGAGGCTCCCTAAATAGAGGGGGGAAGGAGGAGTGGGTATGGGGGCCTCTTTCGCATTAGTCTTTATTAGTTATTCCATTCGAAGTAACGTAACAGGATCGTCCTACTAAAGTAGACCCGTGGCTAGCTTCCCTTCTTCATCTCCGAGCGTAGAGTAAGGAGCTAATCTCTACTCCTTCAGTATGGTTTGATTCATCCGAACACTCGAAATGGAATAAGAGAAATAGAATACTACTTAACTCCTCTATCCTCAGGGGACTGAACTACAAGTGTCTTGTCTGTTCTTCGTACTTTCTCTTAGAAGAAGGAGCGTAGGTTCTCCTAAGATCTCCTAAGAGAGAAAGAAAAGACTGACGACTAAAGAACTTATGGAATTGTTGCCGACTATACAATTTCCACAACCCCGTCTATTATTCAGAGTGATGTTAAGTTAGACATTTCTAACAAGTCATCAATAGACTGTTTTAGCTCCTAGAGGGGCTAGAGTAGGCTAAGCATTAGCTAATCTCTTCATTCGACGTTCTCTGGATTCCACTGTGGGTAAGGGGAGAACTTATCCTTTATTCATCCGGTTTCGGTACGCCGGGGGAGCTATTGTCTTTCTTAGCCTTAGCCTTGCGAATGGTCTTTTTATTGGGTTTAGAAGGGAAGAGAGTGGATTCTTGAGTGTAAGTATTTTGTTCTGTAGTGGACTTACCTTCTTCTTCTTGAGTGTACGTCTTTTGTTCTGTAGTGGACTTACTGGCGGAAACCCCTTCTTCTTTAGAAAGTTCATATTGCATAATGATATTAGCATCCACGCATCCGATTTCGAGAATGTCGTGAGGTTTTGTGTCAACCCAGATATCATTTCGTTAAAGACTTTCACTCTTTTATCACTCATTGGTGCTCCTAATCGGAGGTTGATTTCCTTATTATATATTTGGAGATTTTTCCAATCTCTGCTGAAAGGGTTTCCCTTTGTCATCTCCTTTAGTAGAGTGGGATTCGCATATATACTTTTGAACCATTCCTCGGTGACCTCATCTTTAGCTATACCTTTGTGTTTCATGACGGTAGTCTCACCTTCACATTGGAGCATATAGCTCTTCGGGGAAAGAAAGATACCTTTCATGACTTGGTACTCTAATTTAAACAGTCCCAGTTCCTTGGATGAGATGAAATCCTCAGGTAGGGGACTCCCTAAAACGACTGAGTCGGTGTCCGTATAGTAACAGTCAGCGCGAGAAATGTGTTTATACATATGGATCCGTGCACACGCGGTAATAGCGGCTGATAAATGAACAGCAGCCATCTTCGGAAGAATTGCTTTTATATTTGACCAGAAAGTATATATCATTGATCGGTTCCATAGATTCGAATGTAGATTTTTTCATTAAAACCTGGCATCTATCATTCTTGCAGATTTCGATTATTGTACTTTCGGGATTGATACCAAAACGCCCATAGAGGCTATTCATGAGTAACTTATAGATAAACGACATAGCCTCATCGCCCTTCTTCTTTGCTTCAAGTCGGCTTGAATAGAGGTCTTCAATTATCCCTATGAATGGACTTGGCTTTTCTTCAAAGAGAAAACCCCTGAGAGGTATAATTTCATAACCTAGAGTTTTGGCGTACTTCAACTCTTCGTTGAAATATACACCTTTGAATTTGCCAGTAGGGAAAATGAGTGTTCCGGACTCATTCTTATAAGGCAAGAAAGGTCGTTCTATAGAAGCAGGACATACTATGTAAGCCTCGACGAATCCATATAAATGAGCCAAATCTTCGCCTGCTAGGCGATTTTTCCAAACGGGAGGACCGCATGGCATCGGATACAATTTCATGATAAAGGGGTATAGTGAATTCACATCGTAATAGAAGAGGTTCTCTCCGTACGGCTTATATACATCCACATGGCCCCCATAATAGCCTCGCCTGATAAAGGTGTCTTCGTTTCGATTCGGAATCGATATTTTAAAGGTGGCTTCGTTCAAATAATTTTTACGGAAGATTCTCATAGAAAGTGAGGCCAGATCTTGATTGTCTCTTTTTCCTCGATTCTTCTATGTTTTCCCTAAACGAATTTTCCTCTGTGAGTGGAAACAATTAGAGATTTGGGACCAGAAAATCCTTCCTGAAGGGTTAGAAAGAAGCTAAAGCCTTAACTTAAAGACAAGGTATAACTTTATCCACAAAGTGGAAAACTGAGATTAGTCTAATCTACCGTTATTCTACTAAACCTTGCTAGTAACATCTCATTTGCTTGGGGTAGATAGAGAACCTCCATTCAAGCTTTGAAGTAGATAGGAGTAGCTTAGTCATGTTTTAGAGTAAAGAAGGTGTTTTCATACCACTTTCTAGAAAAAAGGTACTTGCCCCGTACTTGTTTAAGCAAAAGATCTATTTCGAGGATTAGCACTCTGTATTCCTTTTTGTTTTCCCGCTTCTTTTCTATATTTCTGAGAGAGAATAGGAAAGTCAAATCAAAGACCAGTTTTCCAGGGGGATTGAGCACTTATCGAAGCTTCGACTTGCTTTCATCTCTATATACAAGATTCCAATCCGACATGAAATTGTGTAATAGAGAAAGATTCACAACTAAAAGCAAAGTTATACTTTCTCGAAGTGGATTTTACCTTCTACCCATAAATCGAAGAAAGCTTTTTTTCGTCTATCGACTTCATCTCAATCTCCTAGAAAGTGGTAGGAAAGGGAGGAAGGGAATGGAAACAAGCTTTTCCTACGGCTTTATGCGCTCTGTCTTGCTCATAACATCAGACAGGATGGAGTTCAAGCAGATTACAGGTAATTGGCGCTATTGCGTAAATGTCCTACTTTCTTTGCAACTCCGCTTCCATTATCCCGTGTTGTCCCACTCATTCATTAGAATAGAGTCATAATATAATAGAGGCTCTGAAAGAAGTGGAAAAAGGAAGAAAGCTTTAATGAAGCTGTCACATTCGTTTAGGAATCTTGGTTTGGGAGGGGAAAGACGGCTAGCTAAAGTCCTGCAAGCAAAGTTCATTGAATGCCCCTTCTTTCTCTCTTCCCTTTTTTGGATTCTGGTGGTAGTAAAGAAGTTCTCTTATAGGAGAGAGAGTAGGAGTGCATAATACATCCATCTGGTCATTTGAGAGGAACTCAATCGTAGGTATTTTTCTAGATGCCTTTGTCTTGCCATAAGCCTAATGGTAAGGAAGCGCGAAAAGAAGAAGGTTGCTTTACCTACGGCGATCCTCTCTTCCTAGAATCGAGCTAGAACGTGCCCTATTAAGCTCAGAGCCATGAGTTCGTTCAATCCTGTAATTGTGTATAGAGAGAGAAGACTTGCAAAGACTCAATAAAAAAACAATCCCTCAAACAGCTAAGATCGGAGATGGAGATCCGGAGCCCTCTTTTTCAGCATGTAAGAGGTCGTCTTGGAGACATCCACTTTTCAACATAGGTCTTGCGGAGTTCAACTCCTTAAAGCTACGTGCTGCTATAAGGAAGGAAAAGGGAGCGAATCTGAGAACGGGATTCGCTGGCAAGGAAGTTCACGTAGTCCAAAGAGCCATTGCCAGAGTGTCGATGACGCAATGCCCCAACTACGAGATGTTCTAAATCAACAGAGAAGAAAGAAGGGCAAAGAGAGGCCCTATCTTTCCATGCTTGCTATTCAGCAGCGAATTGGGAGAGAAAGAGGGCTTCCAAACCTCCTATACTCCACAAAGATCGTCTTCGAAGCCGCCATTCCATAGTTTAGCTAATAGCGATTGTGTGCCGATACTAGCGCTACTGGAACCTCCGAGAGTGCTAGCGTCTCGATCAATAAAAGATCAACACAAGGGCTTCAAATAAGGGCGCAAAGCAAGCAACTACCATTGTGCAGAGGTATAGTAGAAGACCAAAGGGAGTGACTTCGTCATTCCCATCAAGCAAGACCCTCAATGAATTTCATGGATAAGTAGCACATCTAATCTAGGCTAAGCAATCGTAAGCGCCTTCGGAAAGAACTCGTGGACCCAGAAAAAAGGAATTTCCAGTGATCTAAGTGAACGCCAAGCGTTGCGAAAACTGACAATGAGAAGGATTTCCCCAAAAGCCCGGCTTGAATTGCTTCTAGTTGCAAAGGCATCATCTCGACATCCGCCGCCAGTCCTTCTTTCCTCCTTCCTTGCTCATGGAAAGCAAGAGTTCTTGCTTGAATTTCGCTCGCTCTTCACTTGCTTACAGCATCGCTTTGTTCTGTGTCCAACCAACACAGGTTGGAGTCGTGCTAAGACGAAAGAAAAGAGAGGAGAAACTGTTTTTCGAGCAATTGACTAATGATTTACCTTTTCCTTATTATAGAAAATTATAGAGCGCTTTGAGAAGGTCCAAATGTGGTTATTCACTAGAAAAAACTCAGCCGCTGCTTCTACTGTGACCTCTAGACCCATTATTAATATTCGATCCAAACATTACAGGTCTTCCCTCCATTTTCATTCATTAATAGGAGTGTAAACTACTCTACTGACGTATGCTTTGCCAAAGCCTAACTGAATTGGCAAGATCTAAAATAAAGTGAACGTCTTCCACAGCTTGAGCTTGCGAGAAAGAGCCCACCTCGGAAGGCCTTCCAAAAGGGACAACTATGACCTACCTATTTCATAAGTAAGAATAAGGGAAACTAGAAAAGATTCCTATAGAGCATAGGTTTCCTTCTAAAATAAGACTTTTTGCTAATAGCCACCCCATAATTCATTGGCATTGAAAAGTCCCTCACATTCCGAAGAAGGACTTTGGGTTAAAGCTTATTAATGGCTCTCCCCTCTTTTTTACCGATGGAGAATGGTCATAAAACCTTTCTAACCATATTCAAGCTTGCTAAATAAAACTAGAATTCGAATTTCATTAGTTTGTCTGCCTCTCATTGCTTTTCTATTTCTTAGATCTGGATAATCAGTCACTAATACAGGGAAATTCCCGGATGTGCCTCGATTTCTTTAGTCTTCGACCCCTCACACAGTTCATAGTGACCTATAGGCGTTGACAAGACAGTGTTGGCCCTTCCGATAAGAAGGTATTGCCTTAATAGAGCAAAGGACGGATTGGACGAAGGTCTTGAGTTAGAAGAAGGTATGCATAAGATGGGAAAGAGGAGCTTTCCATAACCATAACTCCATAAAAGAAAGTATTTCCCTTAGACATGGGGTTGAGAACTCACCTGAAAGAAGATTCTGAACTGGAGGCTTGCTAAAAGCATTTGAAGGAGTCCGATAGCTCAAATAAGTCAGCTCCCTTCCATGTGAAAACCCTGAAATACAGAACACAGAACTCCAAGAAGAGTTGACAGAACCATTCCTTGCGAGACAATAGAGTTAGAGTAGACAATTAGAGGCAAATCCAATAAAATAAAGTAAAGAGAGAAAATAAGAGAAGTCAAAATAAACTTCCTAGGCCGGGGAAGTATGAAATAGAGTCTGTTTTCTATTCAGCCGATGAATCTTATGATTTGCAAAGAGCAGCAGCTTAGTAACATGCATACGATAGGATATCCCGCGAACCAGCTTGAGCAAAGCCCACCAGGCGAATAGGGGCTCAATACAATAGCGATTTCTTCTTTTGCCATCTTCGTTTTAGCGAAAGCATGAAAAAGTTGTACGAAGAGTTCTCTAGAAGCGCAAACGGAAGAAGGAAACTTCAACCCCTTAAAGGAGTTTCTGGAATCCGAGCCCAAAACCTAATAAGAGCAGCAGTTTTGCATTTCTCAAAGGACCTATCCTAAGCCAAATTGGAGCTTCGATACCTCTTAGGAAAGGGAAAAAAGGCACTGGAATTAACACTCCAAGACGCCCTATAAGAGGGAATCTCATTGCTTTACTTCCTCATTTATGGTCTTAGGAAAGCGATGTTAAGCCTTCCGTCTATCTTAATATAGTCATTTCTATTGTAAAATCTCATAGATAAGAATAGAATCGCAAGCCATCTCTCTCTTTACTCTCCGAGCAAATGTCCGAATGGATGACTCGTGAAGACTTAGAAGAAAGGCAGAGAGGCCATTCACATGCAATCGAAAGAGACTTCGGTGATAACCGAGCGCACGAAGTGTCGTGCAAGACTTTCTCGGAGCCGGGATGGATAGTTCAATCAAATGGGACAATCAAAGAAAAGGAGAAGGTGGAAACTAGATGGACAAAGAAAGCAAAGAAGATGTTCCGGCTGGACTTCGATTTCCGGTAAAGTAAGTGATACCCCAGCATGGGATCAGAGAGAAGAGAAAGGTGCCAAGGGCTCTTCGACCAACGAAATATCGTAATAGAAGATGCCAATTGAAGGTTTCTAAGAAGTCAACCTACATGGAGAGATGCATGCTCTCCAATCGGAAAGCAACCAATAGGAAGTCCTTTCTTCCTATTATTGTGCCTATATATCATTTCAGCTAAGCCGGTATGAAATTCTTTCTAAAGAAAGGAAGTCCCTGTTCCATCTCCAAGTAGATAGGCAATCGACGACTCCATTCAATAGTAGAACACTACGCGCCGAAGAAAACCACTCTATTACCAAATTGTATTCAACACGGGGTAGGCATCTTACTAAGCTTCACTGCCTTGATCTAGGTTATTATCCAGTCCTGGGGATTGGAACAACCAAAATATAGACCATCTGAATTCAATCAAGATTCTCGTGACTGGTATAAAGGGAGTTGTAAAACTGTACTTATTTCCTTCCCTTACCAATTTTTGTCCTCTTCTGAAAGCTTAGCTTCAATATACATAGAATCCTTGCTTTATTGCTGCTGGTTACGACGATACCCTACCTTTTTGTCTTTGTCAAAAAGATGATATGCAGGGCACAGCACCATAAATTCAATAGAATGCTTCGCCCCCAATAGGTACAAGAAGAGCTGCTTATGAATCTTTGACGCTCCAATAAATCAATGCTTGGGCATCCATTTTCTCTCGGATAATAACCCTGGCTGGAGAACTCTTTTTCTTGCTTGTACGTTTACGTGTTCCTAAAGAAGGTAAGACCTATTCGCTCTCTGTCAGTGATGAAGATGCCTCTCGCCCCAGCCCCATTTGCCGTCTTACGATCGATCTCTGCCCATTTCCATTTCACCGCCTGTAGTCCCTGCCTGACTCTAAGTGTACGAAGCTCGTCTTGGATTGGTGTCATTGATTGGCTTTTCCCACGATTCCAACAGTTTCCCTTGCCCCGAATAATCTACCTTGCGTGGTTGCCTGTATGTAATAGACATGACTTTTGCCCCTAGCTTTCGACGACTGTGTGTAGCGCGTTAAGATTACTATGGGCTAGTATAGTTGGTCAGGCACATCCGCAGAAAGAGAAAGAAAGAACGAGCTATCGCTAGCAGACGGTTTCGAAAACCACTAGCATATCTATCCTCTCTAGACTATGCCGAATGCCTACACAACCAACAAGCGGCATAGCGGAGCCTCTCTGAAGATGTTTATCAATATGTAGAGAGACAAAGAAGGGAAATAAAAACCTACTAATGATGGTTGTTAAAACACATCAAAGTCTGACCAAAGAAGTGACTCATGAATGAGACTCTTGTCTATGGATTCTATACAGGAGCAAAGGGACTTAAGCCATTTTTGAGTAAGAGATATTTTGGGGTTGACGCTGAAATCACTTGTTTTTATTGGTAAGTAACCTTAACCCGCATCCCCCTTAAGATATGTATTCGACATATTTTTTCATTCGAATGACAAGGAAGTAGTCAACTATGAATTGAAAAGCCCCATGCATTTTTCACAGCCGGAAGAAGTGTTATTTCAAGAGAGATGAGAAGACGCGTAAAGGTAAAATAGATCCTCTATTAGGCTGTTAGGAGAAAATCTTACTGGTAAAGTTATGCCATAAATGTCATATAGACCCTTAGAAAGCAATCCAGTAATTGCATAAGTTATCTATCTTTGTAAATTGACCCTTTTTGTTTTGATCGAAAAAACCCGACTTTGGGTAACTTTTTAGCAGATCATTAGATTGTCTTGCTGCAAATAAGAATTAGAACATCAACAAATGAAAGTAAAGGTTACGGGTTCGAATCCCATTCCAGATTCTAGTTCACTGATTGCGATAAAAGAGACCCGCGAATAGATCCATTTAGAGTGAGACAAGTTCTCGAGACAGTTGAAGCTAAGATGTTCCAATCCGATCTTCTGAAGCAAAGAAGGCAACGAAAGAATATCGTAGATGAGGATTAAAAAAACCAAATCCGAGCTGACCGGCCTCGCAGAGACAAAAGATGGTTTAGAATAGAAGCATTTGCATTTGGGCCCAAGTTCCCCAAAGAACGTAAGGGGGAGCCCGCCTTGGTCTGTACTTGCTTGTTGGACGCTCTTCGGTCTTTCTGGAACCTGCCTTCGACCCAGCCAAGAATTTCCCCTAATCTGGATAGAGCAAGCAAGATTCCTTTTAGGTCTACTTCATGGAATAGATAACGAATAAAAGGCCCATCCAAGAATGAGCACGCTTTAGCGCTTTCGGTTCCCCATCTGCAACACTTCACTAGCATAGTGAATAGAGAAAATCAAAGGAATAGGAATCCTCAACGAGTTTTTTACTTCTTACGCTTCCTTTTCTGGGCGTGGTTCTCAACGAGTGCTTTCCGACCGAGCTTCTCATATTCCTAAGTATCGATTCAGAACGACTAGGGGCTTTCTTTACTTTTTATTCTGGAAGGTTCGTTATCGTAGTAGTCTTAATTACGGCTTGGTCAAAAACCCAATACTTTTTGTCGATTTACCTAAATGGAATCTCTAGTTTAAAAGGTAAGATAGAAAAGAAATGGAATCTTTATCCACACCATCCATTTCAATCAAGCTTTCCTCTTTTCCTTCTAGGTTTTAGACTCACTCCGCATCCTATTTTTCTTTTTATGACTACTAAACGCTCATCATATCTATAGCTAATGTATTTGTCCTTTTCTCTTCTTCTCTCTACCATTTCTATATTTTCCCTACTAAAGCTTCGAAGCTGGTTTTTCTATTTCTTAGTGTGAAGCAATAACCGACTAAAGAAAGTCTCTTTTCCTGACTAAGGTTGCAGGCCTAAGCGAACTTATGAATTCATTGTACAACTAGTAAACAAAACCGGGAGTTTAGAAAGCCCCTCTCTTTTTCTTAAGAAAAAGTTGAGTGAATGTGAGAGGAAAGGCAAACAAGTAATAATGATATATAAATAGAAGGGTCAATTTTGGATTAGTCTTTTGCTGGAATATGCTTTCGCCCGGGTGCAGCAGGTTCTTTTGTTATTCCCTTTTTGGTGAAAAGGCGATGGATTTCCCGACTTAGTTCAATAGAGCTCTCTAGCTTTCTTTTTATCTTTCTGACGATTTCACCTTCTACCGAAAAGAGAATTCTCGATATTTGAATTAGTCATTGATGAAAGATCCATTTTACGGCGTACTTATTATAATTTTGCTTGGTTCAGAATTAAATAAAAGCTGACAATCCATGCCCCCGAGACCAATCGGAGACAGTTTTGGGTTCCGCTTAGTAGCCCTTTTCTAAAAGAGAACTAAGACTTTTTGGTGTTCCGTCCACGGCCCGTAAAGAGAAGATAGAATCCTTTGTTGAAGCTGCTACTGCCTGTTCTATCTGAATCATTGGTGTACTTTTCTCTTCCCTTTCTCTTCCTGACAATTCCAAGTCACTTAACTTAGTAGCAAAGTAATTACGTTCTAGTCTAGCATCAAATAGGAGCCCTGGTCTTGGCTAGAATTGGTGCAGCTCATCGGGCTTTGGAATTCGTTCGAAATTGATTACTTTTTCACCATAGCTGGAATTTAAAAAGTGGAAGAGCTCCTTAAAAGGAAAAGTAGTTTAAGCTCATTATGCTCACAAACTTAACATCAAGTAGCTATTACGCTAGTGCTAGCAACCACCAAAGCCATCTATCTATTTCTGGCATCAATCCTAGTAGAAACATCTCCCTCCCCTCGCTACCAATCTACTCTTCGGAGATCGCTTTCGTAAGCCCAATGACTTGGTGCTAGTGCCTTCTCGATCTGGCTCGGGATCGAAGTGGCTGGTCGAAGGTTACTATTCTGATCCTGGCGGAAAGGACTATTGTAGTTCCTTCCTCTCCTGTGAGTCGAACCAGTTCCTTCCTCAACACAAGGATTCAAACCTACAACCTCGGGCTTTTACGCCTGTGCTCTATCCTTGCTTTGTAGAAAGTGTTATTGAAGGTTGTAGAAAAAGTGTTGCTTTTCCGGTTTGTTATGCTTTGTCTCTTGTTGACCAGAAAGATCTAATACGAGATTTACAAACGGGGTTCGAGGAATCGGAGAGAAAGGCAGTCACTCGACCGTAAGGGAGAGGAGATAGAGAAGCGGACAGGAACCTTTAGACGAAGAAGGCAAGGTCCGCTAGAAAACCAGTAGCCAATCTGGATTCCAGGCAAGAGTCGCATATGCTGGAGAATCAAAAAAGGTTTCTATAAAGAGTTCTGACTGTCGAAGGCAACGAGGCTTCCATTACTTAGGAAAATTTCCCACCGGGACTACCAAGGCCATGGATGAGCTCAGAAGAGAAAACCATGGGAAATAGAAAGCAGCCAAAAGGATAGTCAGAAAGAAGAGTCCTTTGAGACAATGGACAGATCGAGAACAGCAAGTTCGACTACTCTATACCCGCAGAGACCTAGGTAGAAAAAGAAAGGTAAGCTTTGAAGCAGAAACCATTCTGTGGGCAAGAGCGGCGTGGGACGAAGCTTGTTACGGGGGGTTCAAATCCTGTTGTAGCCTATATAGCTAGGCTAGTGTTCCATTCTAGTAGAGAGTAGAGAGGAGAGTCGAGAAACTACATGTGTTCTAAGACTTGCCACTTCCCCATCCACAAAGGGAGCAGTATGATGTCCGCCCATACCTTTCCCGAAACTGGCATTGGAAAAAAAGAAGAAAGGGGAAATTGCGTAGATAAAGAACCATTGTCTGGGAAAAAAGAAGGAAAGAAATCTCGTAATAAATAGATGTCTGAAGGTCTGTAAGAAAGAGAGAAGAAAGAATCCGAGACTAATGAATGGGAAAGAAAGGAGAAAGGAAGGAGGGAATGGACCTTCATATTAGTCTGATCTTGTCACATTAGAGGGCTAAAACCTCTCTGCCCGGGTCGGGTCCTTACTTAGTAGCTCTCATGAAAGCCTACGTTAGTGCGAGACCTTCTTAGCTTAGTTAATGGAACTGCCAACCTATATCCCTGCTTTTATGCTCACTACCGCCGTGAAAAGGAAACTGCTCTCCTCTTGTTCTATTTATAAGTAGGGCTTCTCACTCTCCTTACTGTCAAGTTCTTGCAGAGCCTAGTTTCTATGTTGTTGAGCGATTTCATATCGTCTCCTCGGCATAGCACTTGGACACAGACGTCACATCTCTTCCCCTTTAAGGCTCCGGCTAATAAAATCCAATTGGGTTGAAGAAGGTCAAAGAGAAGACAAGGAACAACTAAAACTACGAAGTCGAAACGATTAAACCATACCTACTGCTAATAAGTAAAAAGAATAAGGGAAGAGTAATGGAGAAATTCGCAACGAAAGAAGAAAGGTAGGGTTCTATAAGCCCTCTTCTTTCCAGTCTTACCAATAGTAAGAGGTTCCCCCGGATCTCTACTAAGAAAGACAGAAAAAAGAAACCCGCTAAGATCCAACTAGCTATTTTCATTCAATTATGCAAGGCCTACCACATATAAGGACTCTAGGTACTATCACTACAAAAAACCTTCGTTTTATTTTAGTCTTATAATCTAGAACAAGTCTGAAAACCACTAAAAAAATCTAGTTGGGCACAGCACAAGCGGACACTGAGGTGACAAAGTCATCCATTATGGCAGATGCTACAGATGAGCTGCCTAGCAAAGGTTCCCAGAAAAGAACCAACTGAAGGCTAGCTTTGTCTAAAACCTATCTGCAGACCGTCGATTCTAATATATTGTATGTATAGAAGTTGTCACTAACCAAAGTGTGCTTTAACCTAGATCCTCATCTGTGGAAGATAAAAGAGGAAAACCACTTCCATTGAAGCCAGGAGGAAGAAGGGGAAGAAATGGTCAAAAAAGAGCAAGACTCGAGGGGCTCTTCCGTTAAACGAAAAAGAAATCGATTCCTTAAACCTAAAATCTCACTCAAAAAGACGTGTCTAAGCTTATAGGCTTGCTACGAGGAAGATAGGTAGATTTTTTCATATCGATATCGGAATTGAAAAAGGGATTTCCCATGCGCTGGAGAGAGATTTTTTTTGGGCAACTCAGCCTTGAGAATGCCTAATGCACGTGCTATTGTCAAAGCAATGCAGATGTGAGACTTGAGAACTAAGACAATTTTACTATATCGTTCGAGCATATATATATATAGTAGACCCTGACTAATGAGATTCGGCCAATCACTTGCTTTCTGCCCAGCTTCCTTCCAAATATTGCTCGCTGCTCTTATGAATTAGGAATAGTTTACTGCATGCTTATGTTCTTCCAAATTGGGGCATGGACTTTTCCAAACTTGCTAAGTGATGATGTAATCTAGAACTCTTTAATAATGGAATCGCAAAAGCATATCATGATGCGTGGAACTACTTATCTTTTCTCTAATGCGATGTAATGTAAGAGCCAAAGAAAGCCTTGTTTCATAAGCAAAGAAGTAGATACAGAAAATTGTGAAAAGTCTTAAGGCTTTCTTACCGACTGCCAACTAATAGACTTAGTTTCTTTCCGAGCAGGGGTCGACGGAACTCTAAACGATCGAAGTTTTATCAACCAATGTTTGATTTATTACACCCTTGCTTTCCTTTCTGTAGTTTGACTTAAGTACCTTCATTCCTCTTTTTTGAACCTGCAAGGGTTTCGTCTCTCACTAAACATCGGATAAGTATGAGCTATTTCTTATCTTCTTGTTGATAGTGGGGTCTAGCAGGGCCTTACAAAGTCTTGTTCACCGGTATGGAGTGAATGAATGAGCCAGAGACGAGGTTGGTACCATTGCCTTTTTAGATTGGAATAGTAAGTACCGGTCAGGGGAATCTATGTCCGCCCACAACTTATGCAATAGTAGCCATGCTTCAAGCACAGAAAAGGATTCTACTAGTAGCTACTTCACTTTTCACTTTCTTTAGTTTAAGTCATTACTCGCTCACTCGAATCTATTTTTCCAAGATTCCCTCCTCCTTCCTTACTCATGAAATTCAATATTTTCCATCCCTCTTAAACAACTTGGTACAGAGAGTCTGGCGCTAGACTTCCATCATTTACTTATGATGGTTTTCGACTTTAGAGTGGATTGTAGCGAAAGTCCACTAGGTGCTCTGGGCAAAGGAGAGGATATGGACCAATGGGAGAACAAGTGAGGAATGGAAAGAGCGTCAGATTCGTGGAATAGGAGAAAGAGCTCAAAAGACTCAGTCAGGCAGTGACCTTCCACACAACCATTCACGAGAAATAACTAGATAAGGGGGGCAGAGGAAACTCGTGCTCACCTTAGGACCAAGAAAGCAAGGGCTTTTCTTTTGGTCAATCAAAACCAAAGACAAGTATTTATATATAGAAAGAAAACAGAGAATGAAGATGAACGAAAAAGAAGAAAAGTATATTACTAGAAAGAACAGGGCAAGAAACAGAGGACGAAGAAGTCTATTGGGGGTCGAATCGGTTAATAAGTCTATTGCATCGACGAATCAAGAAATGTGAGTACGGAAAAAGGTTGGTGGAAAGTCAAAATGACTAAAGTAAAATAGAGTGATTGAACCGTAGATCCAATAGGGAAAAATGCCCAGGATGACTATTTTGAAAGACCTCTACTTTACTATTTTCTCCGTGTTCTATAACGGGCAGAACTATACTATAGAAACATGTCCCCTAAATGTATATTAGCTTCTTTATACAGACTCGATCTTGCTTCCAGGATGCGGAGATGCTGAACTCAAAGAGAGCAAAAAAGGAGGTCCCATTATATATATAAAAGAGGGCCACTTTTATATTCCTAAAAGAAGAGAGAATCTAAGAACCAAGGAAATTCAATACAAAAACGAGAGAAAACTCCAATATGACATGATTCTATTTAATTAAATAACTCTACCATTCTAAGTAACGCCGAAGCCGACCGAAAAGAAAGACCAAGGAGAAATAAAGACGATAAAGAAAAGGAAGACCGATCTCCGGATAAAGGAGCTACTCCTAGAAAGCTTTAGGTCCTATAGAATTTCGATTGCTTTCAACACCAACGTCAGCAAGAGAAACTGGCAAGAGACACTCAGCTTACCCATGAGCACTCGTCGGGCATAACAACATGTTGAAGCTCCCAGTATCTACTTTCGTTCTTCTTTGGATGTTTTCACAAGAGCGAGGAAATCGCATTGGTTATTTTTGGCCTTATACCTAAAGCAGGCACGAATGTGTCTACGAAAGGTATAAGGCTCATGATACTACCAGTGTTTGTGAAACTGACAGGGTCGGGTATACCTAAGATTATACCCTCTTTCGATGGAAAGAGGATTCTTTCACGAGACCATACAATATCTAGATTTTATATGTCCGCTTTCTCAGTGTCTAAGCTTATTGCTGACGCACCAAGAGTGAGGGCATCATTGTTCTCTAGTATTGTTGAACCCGCTGATCTTGATAGTGTCCAGAAAGTCGCTTCAGAAATGCGCGAGAGTATGTTAGGTCTATAGAGTCTATCCCTTTGTTTCAGGGATTCTATTTTGTATCTACATGGAAGTCTGTACCAAGTGTACCTTGGGTCAAAGGTTTGTTCCGCAGATCTGTAACCAATTTTGGTCCGATAATTTCAAAATCTCTTATAGAAAAAGTATCATTATTTGTCGGACTCCCTTATGAGTTATCTGCTTTCCAATTTCTCACGACATTTGTTCATGCGAAAGGTGAACAGTTCTCTCAAGGGTGCTTATGGCCTAAGTACATAAGGTATTCTTTCTGTCATTCAAGGCTATTACTAATGGGTCTTTAGAGTGGTTTGAGAAGCGTATTGGTCCCTGCCATCTCTCCTATTTTTTTAGCTATTTGGTTGGGAGCACAGAGACTCTCGTAAATGAATACTAATGAAAAGGGGGCCCCATACCCACTCTCCCTTCCCCCCTCTATTTAGGGGCCTCGTCTGACAGAAAACTAGATCTATTAGCATAGCTGAATCAGACTACAACCGAAATTACTAAGCATTACTAAAGGCCTTATTTTATTCATCCTTTAAAACTAGGATTTTAGGTGCGAAATCGACTCGAAAAGACGCCACTTTTCTATCAAAAAAGTTCGACTTAGCTACATGTTTAACATATGCAGGTCGGTGGGTCAAGACTCGATACATAATGGGAAGTCTCAGTCCGATCCGAGTTTACCCATTTTTTTCCAGAGATCTCAAAAAGAAAATATCTCTTATCTTAAAAGACAAATAGAATTAAGAAGGCCATCATTAACGCGAATAGGGCAATGGCCTCCGTCAAAGCGAATCCTAAGATAGCATAGCCGAATAATTGTTTAGCTAATGATGGATTCCGTGCTACAGAATGAATCAATGAACTAAAGACGTTTCCGATTCCTATGGCAGCTCCAGCTAAAGCGATTGTAGCAGCTCCAGCACCGATTAATTTAGCTCCTTCTAACATATTGTTTTTCTAATGAATGGAAAAAGCGCTTTTCAAATTACTTTCTTTTTCTTAGCAACATTAGATAGAACTAGAATTCGTATACGTATAGTCAATTTATTATTATTTAGTGGGTAACTCGTAATTTTTTCTTTTGATAATGGCAATGGAAGGGGGTTTATCCTAGTACCCTTCCATCCATACTCTATAGCAAGAGCAAATTTTTCGCCGGATTTGTCATTAAAATCAATACAGGAGCGAGCTAAAGATTTGCTTGGGCTCCCCTCTCTGAATATTTGAAACCCTTTCTACAATAATTGTTAATAGATAAATAAGAATAATAGCTGCCAAACTAATGATCAAATTCAGGGAAAAAAATAAAAGATACGGATGGATTTTTATCAATTCCAGCTGCGTGCATTTCATTGAGTTCTTTAAGTCCTATTTCTGCTTCTTAGCCTTAGCAAAGAAGTCTTAAAAATACCAATTTCCAATTTGAGGTTGTTAACCATGAAAAATTGGTGGAATCTTCTATTAGGAGATTGATGATCTTACTGGAACAATTCAACCAAGACCTGACACTCACTCATAAAGAAACTGAAGAAGACTTCAAGCAGAGCAAGGACCCCTCGAGCGGATACCTTTCTTTTTTCTTGATTATCTCTCTTCTGTCTTATGGACTCTCGGAAAGATTTGTTCGGGACAATGTGGGGAATGCTTTTGTTTGTGGGGTTCCGCCGGATTGCTTGGCGATATCCTTCATTTGGCTTTCCTTTACTTTAATTGAGAAAGACTTTTTCTCTTGCGCGAGCTTTCAAAATGGATATTCCAAACTGCTGCTTATTTTTTTTTGCTTCTTCTTCTCCAATGCCGGTGAATGAATCTCCTTGTCAGTTTTGTAGTAGACTTCTATTGTTTTCACTCATCTATCTATTTGGATTGGTTCTGCAACCGGGGGAATCTAGGTACGTGGAGCTCGTAAGCTTTTCTGGGCCAGTTGGATATTGGTTCCTTGTTTTTACTGGAATTGACTCTCTTGGTGTAACCTGTTTTCTCTTGGCATTTTTACCTTACTTGTCAATAATCCCTGAATCGGCGTTGGACTTGACTGAAAGGTCGGCAATCATCCAGCTTCTTCTCTTTGTCCCAGAGGGAAGCATCCGCCTATCTCGTCGGCTTCATCGTTCGGTTTGCTCGGAATAACAATCTCTGGCAGAAGAATGGGAAGGTGGGGACGTTTTGTTGGCACAGATGTGACATCAATTTAAGGTTGTCTTTGACAAGGCTTTGTCCTATTTATTAGCTTCTCTTGGTTTGGTTTCTTCATTTCTATTTGAATGGAAAACGGAGCCTTTCGTTGCCTGTAGAATATAAAGGGCTGCGCCCTCGGTACGTGCAATCTGTAACCAAGGGAATCCTTTTTGGATGTAGCAAGTGTCACTTACGATGTTTGTCTATTCGTAGCTTATGTATACCCCCTTGCTCCTGACTTAGGTAATGTCTCTACTTCTATTCTTTTAAGAGTTTATACCCCTCTCCTTTTTGTTATCTATTTCCCCCAAAAAGTATTTTCTATTTGTTTGTCTTTTCCTTCTCTGTTTCTTTCTGTACGGTGAGTGCATTCTTCTTCCTTTCATTCGCTAATTTTAGTCGCTGACTGATTTACTGATTGATTGACTGGATTCTGCTTCATAGATTTAGATATATATTATGTCTTTCTGAAAAGTTTTCACTTTGATTTTAAAATCATGGGGTTTAGGCAAAAAAAAGGATAGATTTGAAAACAAGTTCTCGTAAGAAATATTATAATTATAGCAGTGGACTCCTCCTTAATAGGTCATAGGTTCCATCATGCACTCTACTTTTTTTTGACTTGGAATGGATCATGCTCTATTCCAATAAATTCTCCAGTAAGATTCTATATTTCGTCTATAGCGAGCTTCTCGGTTTTGATTGATGTAGACGTAATAGAAAGATTCTGTGGTTAGTCGTCATTCCCCCAGTTTACTTTTTTTCTTTGCTGGAAGGAGAGCTCTGCGTGCAACCTTCCATAGTTCTTCACAACCATGCATTCTTATGTTCGCCAGCGTATTTGCCATTTTTGTTTTAGTTTAATAATCAACTACGAGTCGAATCTATATTCTACTTACTCATTAATGGTTGTCTTGTCTATACTTCGTTATTTATTTAAATTGGTATTTTCTCTTATTCTTTATTTTTTCTTTCTATTTCGTACTAAGATAGAATTGGGCATCTAATTCATACTCTTCCTAGAATGAATGGAGAGTTATTTTTTCTTTTTAGAATCTTGAGTCTCTGAATTCCCGACGTGCCCAAAGAGTGGTTTGGAATAATAGAATCCTTTTAACTGGACTTAGAATAAAGCTTGGGCCCCACCCCCTCCCCGACTTGTTTCTTCGGTTTGTTCGTAATCGCCATTTCTACCTGAAAGGCTATATAATAATTTATTCTTCTTATTTTACAAGTAAGGATTAGAATTTCCCTTTTCGAAATTTGCTCTGGGGCTCTTCCATCAATCAGATTGGGGCTACTTTCATCGTTGCAAGTACTTCCTAAAAGCGATGTATTATAAATAAATAAGAAAATGTCTAGGGGGCTTTGTTCTAGTTGTATCTCGCCATCTCACCAAGGATTATTTCTCCTCTATCTTTTTGTAGCCAAATAGCGGGTTTATGGATGGCTTCCTATACGGATAAATAGGAATTAGATGATAGCAGTTTATAGATGCTTTTGCTCTTCTTCTTCTTTTCGATCGGAAATGGGCGACAACTTCTTCTGCTTTCATTCCTCGCAATGTTCTCCATCTGACCTCTCTAGCTAGCTTGAGGCATTGACTACTTCGGTTTTCGATCTTCTTGCAATCTTGTCCAAGATTTTTTCTATCTTCATTTCTTCTCTTGTGACATAGCTTATTTATTATTATTCAATAGTTCAAGTTCATAACTAATTGACTGTTGTGTTGTAGATCGATTCCATAAATAAACCTAATTAAAAGAAAGGTCACTAATTCCATTCCGAGTTTAAGCAGGAATTCGTATTCGTTTGTTCTCCATTCTTGGTCCTAGGGGAACTTTTGGGAGAGTGTGAAGCAAGCGAATAAGCAAGGTAACCCTGCAAGAGTGGATGGCTTTTCACCATTCTCTAATTGTCTCCTTATTTTCTTTCTTCTCTGGAAAATGGACGACAACATTTCTGCCTTTTCTTTATTTTTGCTTGGACGTCGAATTGAGGGGATGGAGATTATATATGTGGTACATAATATAGATTGTATGTAGAATAAATTCCTTTCTCTTTGTCTTGTCAATCCGCTGAAATAAGTGAAATAAATACTAAAAATTGTGAGCAATCTCTGTGAATGGTTGGAAAAGTTCTTCTTTTTTCTTACATTTACGTGGAATGGGGGACCTAGGCTTTGGGTTGAATTGGAAATCCGCCTTGCTCTAGGGAAAGGTCTATTCCCCTTTTTGTTTATATTCCTAGTTCGCTCCATTCTTTGTAGTAGCATGTGTACAAGTCCTTTCTTTCTATAAGGTATGATCTAGCAAGCATTATTTTC
Source organism: Plantago ovata (assembly GCA_028274465.1). NCBI lineage: Eukaryota > Viridiplantae > Streptophyta > Magnoliopsida > Lamiales > Plantaginaceae > Plantago > Plantago ovata. The sequence continues at coordinate 3,577 of JAHHQI010000020.1, read as the reverse complement.
GGCATTACTTCTACTTAAATACTTATTTTATTCTCTTTGCTAACAGGTAGTTTTAGGGCCTGCATAAATAGGCAGAGAAATCTCGAAGTTATTTTATTAGATATTAGAGGTTTTCCTCTTTGTCCAATAACGGATCTCTTAGGTTCGGTTTTCTTTGCCTTCTTTCTACTCGGCTTCACTCTTCTCTTTTCTCTTTCTATAATACATGCAAAGTCCTTTCCTTTGTCTTTCTTCTCTTCTTGCTCATTTCTTTGTTTTTGTTTGCAGGAGCTGCAGGGGCCAGATATTTCCTTCTAGCAAGTATTTCTATGCATCTCGGGGGCTGTGTCCGACTTTACATAGATTGATTTCTTCTCATTCTTTGCCTAAGGTTGTAATGCATTTTTCTTGAATTTATTTATGTCTCGCGTATGGGGCGATCTCTTAATACTATATATTGCATGTGGAGTGCGATGAGTTCGGTCATTCTGACTTCATCATTCACGGTACGGTTTTCTTCTTATTGAATAATCTGTGGGCGCTGCTAGCATAACCAATGGAAGTCTGCTGTTCTCAGTATGGTCTCTCTGGTGCGTATTCGTAATGGTCCAGGGTTTCGCTGTGTGGACTCGAGTAGACTTCTTTTCTCATGCTTTTTCTCGCAATGATGGTAAGTTGGTCTCATGTTCGAACTGGTCTTATGGTAGACATAAGTCTGGGTAAATGGCAGTTTTCTTATGCTGAGTCTTTCATGTTTCATAGCTTTCATTTCATTTGGGCTGGGAAGCTAAGTTTTCAAGTTCTGAGTTCTTCCCTGCTTAGGACTCTTTGCTGTCTTGCATGGATGACCATGGAACTGGGGTGCTGGAATTGGGTATGAAAGGTAGTAGGCCATCGTACATAAGACTCGATTTCGGGAATTGCGTGAAGGCTAACTTCTGGTAGTATAAGGAGTGTAAGGTAAGATTCTTGAGTTACGGTTTCTGAAATGACAAGTCTGGTCTGTAGACCCAAACTTTGTACAGTCTGCCTTGAGAGTCTCGATCCTGTGTGAACTGTTCTATTTCTTTTCTTTGTTTGAATCTCTATTTTGGAGATTCTTTAGCTCTTTATTCCGACTATAGCTTTCTTTCTCAAAGCTTCTGATTGTCGAAAGGGTCTAGTAGTGCTTATTAGTTGTATTTATCTGGATGGCTACTTGGAATATCTATCTGAAATCTGAGGAAGTCTGCTTTGGGCTTCATAAGTAGGAAGGGAAATTTCTACTTTAATTCTCTTTATTTAGTCTCCGAGGTAGGTTCCTGACTAATGTGGAGAGTGCCACCTTCAGAGTGCCCTTGCAAAGGTATGGGGTTTATAAGAAAGCGTCCTCCCGATTCTGCGATGGAGAGGTTACCTCTTATCTCTCTCTTTTTCTTTGTAAAACTTTGCAAATAAGGAATTCATTGACTTGTTTTAGGTGCTATCTTCTACTTTCTTTTCTTCTTGCTTCCTTTATTTAGAAGGGAGAAGCCTATTCGGACCGATCGTACCAAGTAAATAGGATAAAAAGTCGTGTTTTTTGCGCTATTTGCGCATAGTAAATAACACTAAACTTTACTTTTCTTCGATCTTTGAAAAGTGGCAGAAAACTCGAAAAAGAAGAAAGGAAACCAGGCTTCCTTGGCCCGAGAGCTAAATGTCTAGAATGAGACAAAATGCGCAATTGTTGGATCTTTTTCCTGCCTTCGGTCCAAACAAAAGCCATGGAAAAATATTGTAATATATGTCTTTTTCGAAATGTCTCCGATTTGATCGAAAAAAGTCGGGTTTTGTCCCTTTTTTCTCAGATTTGACAGCAGGCTGTCTATATGATTAACACATGCAAGCCGAACCTTGGGGGCGAAGAAAGAAAATGGATGAACCCCTTTCCCCGTAGAGAGGCGGGGTGGTATTGGATACAGGTAGGGATTTCCATTTCGACCAAATAAAGTAGAAGAGATGGGGAGATCCATGGGTTCTAGATGTACAAATCTTATTCAGTCGAAGCTTTCCAACGCATTACAGAAACGAACTGACAACCCTTCCATCCTATATATATAAACCACCGCTGTGATCGAATGACCCTAGCGAATCGACATGAAATCAAGATTCTTTTGAGCTCGGACACCTGAATCAGCTGCCTCGTCCAGCCCTTTCCTGGGAAATCAAAAAGAACAAAAGAAAAAGAATAGATTCGATCGAGAGGGGATGGGACAAATAAATCCTATCCTATTCTAAGTATCATGCTAAGTATCTAAGTAGAAGAAGAAGGCCAATGAGGAGCGAAAGTCCAATTAAGTGAAAGGGGCCGTGTGAATTCCAGCCCAATAGCCAGACGATCATCTGTGACAAGGCCTCAGCGAAATCGAAAGATTCAGAAAAATACATGTGAGATTTTGGGAACAAAGGACTCAAAATGAAGAGCCTTGAAATAAAGATTAAGCGTTAACCGAAGCCGGGCAGGAAAAGAAAGCTGTACGAAAGCTAGGGAAATTGAGTAGGAAAAGTATGCCGCTCATTTGCCTAATCTAATGAAAAGGCTACTGCTGGGAAGAACGATGGATGCCTCACTAGAAAAGATATGCATGAAAAAGCACATAGATAGAAGTCCGTTCCATTCTCCAACTCCAAGAGGTAGGGAAGACGGGACTCTCGCATCACATACAAATAGAGTATATTAATTAAGAAAAAATATATTAAGGAAAGAAAAAAGGAAGAAAGAAAGTACCACTTTCGACAAAGAAGAAGAGAGAGAAGAACAAACAAGATCTTGCTTGCACACCTTGAGGGGAGGCACGGTTAGAAGAGCAGCCATCCACTCTGGATTGGTATAAAGACTTTCTCGGAAAAGCGCTAAAGAAATAGGACGGAAATCCGTAAATGCCCCGAGCCCTTGGGGGTAGCCCATATCCTTCCCAGATTAGAAAGATCGGCTATAGCAGGACCTTGCATGCCTCGTATGTTCGCGACTGGTCCCTGAGTACGCCCCTTGTGAGCGACTTTTGGCGAACAAACACCAATTATTCAATGAACCATTCACTTAAAGTAAAGCTGGCACCAATGCTAGACTAACTCGTTGAGAAACATGGAAACGGAAGCTCTTAACCTTAACCTTTCCGACCATCGACCTCAAGTTTTAGTATTCCACGTGCACACCCAAAATCCATCTTCCACTCTAATGTGTCGTTGACCTAGAGCTCTCCACCCCAACTATTGGTGAAAGAGGAGATCGATTAGATCTTGTCATATACGATGAGTGAGACCGCCTAACTCCTGGAGCAAGAGATGGAGAACAGAAGGTATGGCTTTTAAACGAATAGCAAACGGATCCGTCAACCAAGCTCGGTAAAACATCGAAAAATGAGAGACGATGTTGTGGGAGTCGTAGAGCACAGACCTTTTGAGGCAGAGGTTGAGGTTCGAGTCCCACCAAGAGAGAAAGACCGATAGGAAGAAGAAAGTTCAGTTGGTCAAGCAAGAACTGTATTTGAATCGGAGGAGACTTGGGGTCAATGCCCCAACTAAGGCTTCTCGTTCGTCCATCAGGGCTAAAGAGAATGAATGAAAGAGATAGATG
>JAHHQI010000192.1:0-35810 GCA_028274465.1 Plantago ovata | reverse complement strand
TAATTTTTATTTTTATTTTTTCTTAATATTTAGCGACGGATAAGTTATCCGTCGCTAAGATACCGACAGATAAAAAACTATTAGCGACGGATGACGAACAAAGTGGTCAACTTTGTTCGTTATCCGTCATCCGTCGCTAAGAGACACCGATCCGTCGCTATTTACCGACGGATAAAATCCGTCATTTTATCCGTCGGTAAAGTTCTGATTTTTTGTAGTGCCATAGGGCCTCATTGTATTAAGCAAGTGCTACACTAGGCAACATGAAATTCCTAGACGGTTCCATTTGCAATATTAATACATGAGGACATTTGAGAGATTTCTCAAAGCAAACCCTTTCGTTGTGAAGTCTGTTGCGCTCAACGCGGCGATGGTAACGTCCCTTCATCTGACTAACTCGAATGCATCTAGGATCGATGAAGTGTCTATCCCAATAATACATCCACGGGCGTCTTCAGTGAGTTGCTTGGTGAATCCAATATCTATTATGACTATCATAATAATATTGATACGTTGGCCAGCGGTTTAACCAATCACAACTATGAACGACTATGAGCAGTGCTCTCTTGTGCTACACGTGAGAGATGAAAACTTCACAGAATCACTTGTCACCCCCATTTGTATGTAGCCATAATCCTGGATCGTGTCTTGGGTCAACTGCTTATTCAGAGCTGACATCGACGGGTCCACCAAGGATATGGGGCGAAAAATGTGATGATAAAGTCATGTAAGTCCAAAGGACGACTGGCATCATTTCGATAACTTTTCGGTTCCCATAGACACTTCGGTGTAGAGTATACATCGATGGGAGTTTCCGGTGGGTACTTCCATTGTTCGGTAATCACCCTTCGAACAACTATGCAGAGTTATGGGAACGTTTCTATATTGTCTAACAATCCGTTCCGTGGCCGTGGGATCGGCTCACACTTGCTCTAACAAGTATAACCTCCACGCATACTAGTCTCACCTGGTTCATTCAGACCCCTACATCCGAGATGAACCTCGACTAGGGCGAGTTTGGGATAGATGATAACTCACATAGCTCCCACTATCTGTGTGATCGGTCATCTATCCGAGGGGACATGTTTGATATCAATACAGACAGGAGTAAAGATAAGACATGCTATATGCCTGGTGTAATATAAATATGAAAGCGATACTCAATAGTCAAACAAATAAACATATATTATATTACGTTGACCTGTGTAATAGTACATATATGCCCTTAATAAGGGTTGTCTGCCCTTAATAAAGACTGTCTCTAGGACATATACACTATCATGGGGAACTTCAGCTTGTTGTGGACTGTAAACACTACGGCTCGGAATTGAGAGAGACCGGGTCAACCTAGGACTGCAAAATAATCGAAGGGCATATCGACGACCACAAAAGGAACATGTTGAGTAACTCGCCGAGGAGAGCTTCCCATTGACACCGTGAGATTGATCATTCCGAGTGGCATGATAGGTTGTCCTTCAAAGCCTACCAGTGCACTCCTCACTTTCTTAAGCCCTTCTCTTGGATTCATTTGCATCCTCTTCAAGGTTCCCGTGAAAATCAAGTTAGCCGAACATCCGGTATCGACGAGGATCCCTCCCAACTTGTATGATTGAACATCAAGGGAAACTACTAGTGGAACACAAGGATCATATATGTTTCCTCCTCCGGCATGCCTCAGAGGTATCTCGCTATCGTCGAAAGAGATAACATTGGTTCCTGGTCGCACGACTTGAGCATACTTCACATCTCAGACTCTGAGATTATCCGATGTGATCTCCCTCTGATTTCAAGTGTCGCCTCCCACGGGTCCTCCAACAATTGTAAGAGTGTGGATGCTTCCGTTCACGGGGCGGTTCTCATAATTGTTGTAATTATGAATATCATCATCATGAGGGTTTCCTTGGTAATGGTGCTCGCTCCCACCTTGAGGTGGCGGAGGTAAGATCGCCAGAGGTTCTTCCTTCCGGATGTAGTTAACCAACTGACCATTACGTATCATCCTCTCAATTTCGTTCTTGAGCTCGACGCACTCATCAGAGGTATGCTCTTTCCCCTTGTGAAACTGGCAAAATTTCTCCGAACTCTTGTTCCTTCAGTTTTCTTGAATCGGGGGTGGCCAGGAGACGTCTAGCTTCCTCGAGACTATGTAGTTCAAGATGTCGGATCTTGGCCTATTTAAGTTCGTGTAGTTGCTATATCGCCTTGGAGGTGACCTCCCACGAGGAGACCTCTTGTCTCGGAAATTATTTCTTGAGTGACCCTCTCTGATCAACCCATGTTTTTGGTCTTTTCTTTGCTTTCCGGGATTTTGTGGGCGAGGAGGGTACTCCTTCTCTTTTTCTTTTTCCTTCCCTTTCTCCTTGGGAGGATTGGTTCTTACTGTGACGGTTTTTCGTAATTCCTTGGCCTCGAGGAAATCCTTGCAAACTTTCGCCAGTTGTGCTTCATTCTCTACACACGATGCTTAGAGAACCTCTTGGAACTTGATGTTGGTAGTGTTTCCATACAAGTATTCTTTTCTCTCATTGATCGAGTGATCTTCAACTTGGAGGGCTGCTTCATGAAAGCGATTGATGAGGTCCCTCAAGTCCTCATTGTTTTTCTGAACAATTTCGGCCAAGTACCTCACTCTTCTCTTGGTGTTCATGACCTTCTCGAATCACTTAGAGAATTCCGTACAGAGATCTCTATACGACTTGATGGAGCTATGAGGGAGGCGCGACCACCATTTCATGGCTTCTCCGGAGAGGTTAGCCGGGAAGAGGAGTGCTTTGGTCCTCGAATCATGGCCGTAAGCATCCATCTTCGTGCCAAATCTTATCAAGTAATCCTTCGGACAACTCGTTCCATCATAACTTTCAAAAGTGGGGAAACCTCTTTCGATTTTGGCTTGGTGGCTTCTTATCTCGTCGCACAAAGGGCTTGGATCTTGGTCTTGCTCTTTCTCTTGGACAGTTCCTCGTAGAGTCTCTATCTGAGCATCAAGTGCGGACTTCCTTGCGTTGAGTTCCTCCGGAGTAAGCCTCCTCCCCGTGATCGGGTCGATCAAGGGGGTTACCTCAGCTACTGTTCTTAAGGCTTGATTTTCCGCCACCGCTTCTTGTTGGTTCTGAGGAGTTACTTGATTGGGGAGAGCGGGTGGTGTAGCGACCACCTGAGCTATATTTTCTTGCTGAGCCACATTTTGCAATGATGCCTGTATCCTTCTATCAATCAAATCCCTCAAATCATCCGGGGCACCTTGAGGTCCTAATCTCGATTGAACTCTTGAAGGTCCAAGTCGAGATTGGATTGGCCTTGTGTTGGCTCCTGAATGTGCTTCATCTTGCACAACCGGTGCTCTTCCTTGGGATTGACGAGGGGCAACCAAAGTGTCACGAGGTTGCTCCTGCACTAGTACTTGTTGTACTCCTCGAGCTTGGAGTTCAGCATTAACTCTAGAAGCCTCATTGTCCCCTACATATCCTTGTAATGTAAGAAGGAACAAGCCGTATTGAGCTTCGCCCATCCCAAAATCTGATGGTCGGACTATGCGTCCATTAGGAAGGGTGAAGTTCAATGCGGCCGGTTGAGGAGGGTCCACTGCTACGGGAGGTGGATTAATTGCTACTTGAGGAGGTTGTCCTCTTGGCGCGGCGTTGTTTGTGACTCTCAACGCTCCATAGGAACTTCCTACCGAGACTCCTTGCGGGTTATCTTCCCCCGATCTTTCTTCTTGGGAGTTGGTGACATTGGTGAATGCCCCCTCCGTATAATCTTGGTTCCTCGCAACATTGTTATTTCTCGGTGCCCTTGGAGCAGCAGCCGTTCCTCCTCCTCGACCATTTGCAGGGGGACGGCCCCTAGGTCGAGGAGGATTCCTGGGTGGTGCATTAGCAAGACGGTTGCTTCTTCTGGGAGGCATTTTCGTGAGGGGTCACCAGGAGGGTATATGGCTCGACCAACAGGGCTAGGAATGACCTTTTGTGTCGATTCCCACAGACGGCGCCAAATGTTGAAGGGTAATTCGTACTTCTTTCTAAGTTCGCAGTAGATCGTCACAATAAGCTATTCTAGGTCTTCTTCATGTAGTATTCCTCTTGAAATGATAGGAAACCTTCTTGAAGCTTCCTCGTACCAGAAATATACTGGAGGGGGGGTTAGTGTCTCTTGCCCGGTATGTAAGGTATCAGACCGGAGTGACGACTTTACGTGTAGGGAGTTGTGAGGCTTTCCTAGTACGAGTAGTAAATATGGTGGGTGAGTGGTAGGTGAGAGGTGTTAATGCTTACCCGCTGGATAATGAATGAGCTCCTTATATACTCGTAGTATTTTAATGTCACTCCTTTTAGGATCGTGACAAGTGTCCGGATGAGATTGAAGCCTCCTTAGGCCCAAGCCCATTAAGGAGGTCCATGGGCTTTGGCCCAAACATCTTGGCTAGGGTTGAGAGGGCAATATGGACTTTTCGGGTCCCACTTTTTTCATGTCCTCGGAAATTTAAAGTAGGTACAAATTCTCCCAATTTGTGACCTACCATATGATCTGTTATATAAATAGGTAAATGTTCTTTACCATTATGAATAGCAATTGTGTGGCCGATCATTGTGGGTATAATGGTAGATGCACGGGACCAAGTTACTATTATTCTTTTTCTGCTTTTTTATTAAGTTTATCAATTTTTCTTAATAGATGGTTGGCTACAAAAGGATCTGGAAGACGGGCCCCACTAGGAGCGACCATGAGTGGTCGCCCTTGGTCCTCGTGCCTTCCTCTTACGTATGTGGTCCGAGTAGTGCTCTGCCTAGTTTCTCTCAGAGAGTGTTACCTTGACGTAAGGTCCTCCTCGAGCCCTAGAGATGCTCCTCGAGCCCTGTAACACCCTGTTTTTTTAATTATTTATTTATTATTTTATTATTTAATTATTTTATTTAATTAATTAATTATCACAATAATTTATTTTATTCGGTAATTATTTAATTCACTTCTCGCGTGAGAGTTTTAGTTAATTCGCGTAAAACTAGTTCGTTTCGTTACGTTTGGACCGAGCTGGAAAGATTGGACATTTCTGACTCCTTTTGGCCCATTCTAGTGGCCCGGTCAACTCGGCCCTTGACCGGCCCATCAGCCTATTAACCCTAACCCTAACCGTTACCCCATCTTCTTTCTTCATTCTTCACTTGCCGTCAAAACAAAAAGAAAGGGAGAGAAAGAAAGAGAGAAGAGAAGAGAGAAAAAGAGAAAGAAGATATCTCAGCTGCTGCCGGTGCCGTTCATCACCGCCGTCAGTTCCGGTCCGTTCGCACCGCCGTTCCGCCCTTCCATTCTGCTCCGTCCACCGTTCCGATCCGTCCAAGATCCGATTGGGCTCCGCCGCCGTTCGATCTGTCCGATCGGATACCAACCGCGCCGCTCGTTCTTCTTCGATCCCGATCCGCCGCACCGTTTTGCGCGCCGCCTGTTTCTGATCCACTGCCGCTCCGTCCAAAGCTCCGTCCCTATCTCGTTTTCCGGTAAGCATGGCGCCCCTTTTTCCATTTTGATTGGTGGTTTTCGTTTCTCGTTGTGACTCGCTACGTGTTTGACATTCGCGCTCCGATTTTTCGTTCGCCGCCGACCCATTAGTTCGCTCGTCCCCACCGGCCTATCTCTGATCCGATTGGGTTTCGGTAAGTGGCAATCCTTGACCGGTTTGAATTCAATCTCGATTGCGATCTCGATTTGAATCTCGTTTAATTCCTTCTTTTGTTTTTGGTTTCGCAGCATTCTCGGTCGAAGGTAATAGTTCGTTTTGCCCTTTTACTTTTTCGTTTCCTTTTGACCGTTTTGCCCTTGTTGTTTGATTCGAACCGGGATCTCGAACTCGGACCTAGGATAGTTGTGATTGTTGTTGGACTATTGTTTTGTTGTTGACCTTGTATGTTGACCGTATGGGATTTCTTTGACTTCGAAAAACTGATTGGACTTTAGTGGTATTAATCTGAACCTTGTGGACTATTTTGGGAAGTTTGAAGACCTAAAGGACCTTTTTGCAATTAAGCTTTGACCGTAGTTGACTGACAGAGGACTGTTTTGTAAACCTTTTAATTCTGTGGGGACTGATATGTATGTTTGGAAACCTGCTGGACCTGTTTGTACTTTCTGATTTCAAAAAGGATCTTTTTGCAATTTACCACTGAGGGTATTTTAGTAATTTCCAGAGACTGAAAACTGAAAGAGTATTTTCTGTAAACGTTTCAACTTAGTTTTTGCTTTGGTACTTTAGTAGTGACTTGACTTGCTAGCCTAGTTGGTTAGGTTCTTGCTTGACTAACTTAGAGGTCCCGAGTTCGAACCCCGTCTTTACCACTTCTTTACCAACCTTTTCCTTTCCGTTCATTCGACTTCTAAAGTGTAGTTACTTTCTCTTTAGGTTCTCCGTCGTTCGATAACTCTTAAGCTCACTGCTCGTTGGAGACTTTTACTTGCAAGTTGAGGTGAGTGTTCACCCCTAAACTTATCTATTTGCGAAAAACTGGAAGGCTATGTGACTATCTGTATCTATTACTATATATACTGTTTTATTGTATGCTTCCGCGTAAAAGTAACTAAATCCTAAGTATGACTATTTACTTTCTTTGTTTATTGCTACTCTGTTCTGGATTAACTTTTCTGCAGGAACACTTCTCGGTGTTTGATTGTTCATATCTGTTTGTTCTGTAACTGTTCTGTCTGTTTCTGTGTGACCGGTCGATTAGGTCGTAATTAGGTAGGCTTGGGTAGTAGAGGACTATCAGGTTTGCTTCATTATTGCCTAGTCTAATCCCTTTTAGGCGCGAGGCAGAAGTCGCTGAGGTCTATTAGGGTCGTAGGTTCTGTTTCCCCAAAGTACACGGGGGTTTCTGTTTCTGTCCGGAGTTGTGCACCCTCTGGAAGGAGTTATAAGGGAAATCTGGGAGTAGGAGTAACAAGGCGGGCTGCACCAACGGTCTTCGACTTATCTGTTCTGTCATTCTGTTATGTGTTTTGTTCTGTTTGTGATTTATCTGCTGAAAAGGATTTTGATTTCAAAAACTGTTTACTTTCTGTCTGTTAACTTAGAACCTCACTGAGATCCTTTATCTCACACTCTTTGTTTTCAAAATTCCTTCCTTCCAGATACTGCTGAGGATGTACGCGAGTAGGATGCCAGCGACTGAGAGAAGGGTCTGGGATGTCTCGGCGGTTTTGTTTATTTCAAAATAAGAAGATGAACTTTTTACTGTCTTCAATAGTTGAACTCTTTAGATTTCTAAGTTACCGTTGGATTTTTACTCGATTTTGTTAACGCTGTGCGCGTCAAATATTATTGTGGCATTTATTGCCGACCGTTGTTTTTAAAATTATTTAGGATTTTCTCTTTTCAAGAAATTATTTTGTTTTAAAAACCGATACCATTACAAGCCAAATAGCTGCATTGTCCTTGTAATGAGCTTATCTTGAGGGTTGGCCTCTTAGTGATGGTCGGACCCTATGTTGGTCGAACCACACCTTAGTGACATACTTGGGTGTGGTCGCGCCTCTTGAGGGACGGCCTATGATGCTTTGTCGCGCTCTTAGACCGCTCCAGTTCGTACATGCGGACTGGACATATTTCAACACTAACAATGTGTTCTTTTGTTATGATTATTCGTATACTTGCTGGGAATATGGGGGGATTATATGGGTTTTCTAATTCTTTTAGCAATACTGATGCTGTCAGAATTAGGGACCATCAGCTTGGTATCAGAGCAAGTCGATCTGTATAGGCGACTAGTTTCTGTATCTGCGAACTCTGACACACAATAAAATTCAAGAGAACTGTTTATCGAGGCCGACGGCTAGGGCAAAGGAGGAGAAAAAATTTCTGATATTATTCTTAGGAAGATTCGTTGAATCTGGAGTTCGTTTGATGAGAAGAACGAAAGAATTTTGGGTATCGAAGAACCGAGCAAGAGAAAGGACCGGATCTCACAATACTCGGTTGTGACGAGGCGGCGACCATCCAGGCCCTGCCCGGCTGCCTCATGGCAGCTGCTACGGATATCCATGCCATACCGGCATGGAACACGAACCAAGAAGCGGAGGGCATGGAGGTAAAGATGCACGACACTGAGCAGAAGAGGGTGCGGCAGTGCGGATAGGAGGAGAAAGAGAGGAAGAAGTGTTAGGAAACGAATTCTATTTTAATTCGTTCTTGTTGTGATTCGCGTCCTAGTTCGACGCTTTAGTCTGATAAGAGGCTGAAGCCTTTCTTTGTTTAAATATCTGTAAATCCTCATTCAGAGAGGTATCTGAATTGGGATATGAAATTAGCCTTTTCTAGCTTAATCTAGTCTCGTCAGTAGCAGTTTAGCAGTAGCTCTCTAGTAGATTCGTAACAATTGGCATCACGAGCTCAGGTTCTGGAGGCGAGAGTTGATGAGCTGATTGCAGCTCAGAAATCGGTCGATGAGAAGTATGATTCGCGTGCTATAGCTCAGGATAAGCAGTTTGAGGAATTACGAGCGTTGATACTTGGTTTACAGAGTGCTCGGACGCCGGTAGAGCCACCAACTCGGCCGGAGAATCAGAAGGAAAACCATCATGAGGTACATTCTGAGACTGAAACCTCATTGAATAATGCGTGTAATCGAGCTGTTAGAGTAGATTTTCCGAAATTTGATGGCTCGGATATTTGTGGTTGGTTGAGGAAATGTCAGAAGTATTTTCTAATGAATCCTCTGTCTGATGTTGATCGTGTGATTATGGCTGGTATACATTTAGAAGGATTAGCCGAATTTTGGTATTTTGATCATATAGAGGGGCGTGAATCTATGGGATGGAGTAGATTTGTTGAGCTATTGGTGCATAGATTTACTACTGTAAGAGGAGATGACCTCATTGGAGAATTTAATAAACTGAGGCAAACTGGATCTGTGGATCAGTACATAGAAAAATTTGCAGAGTTGAGGTCTTATATGTTGCAGCACAACAAACATCTAGATGAATTCTACTTCATACGTAGTTTCTATAGTGGATTGAAGGAGGAAGTGCGGCATATGGTAGAGATGTTGGCACCATATTCGTTGGAGCAAGCTTATTTGATTGCTAGGAAGCAGGAAGTGCTTCTCGAATCAATGCAGAAGGTATAGAAACCAGTAGTTAAACACACCATGGGATGGAAGGATAGTAAGAAGGAGCAGACTGAAACTTCTAATGCTAAATCAGTACCTGTTAGGAGGTTGAGCAAGGAAGAGCTTGATTTAAGAAAGAAGAAGGGATTATGCTTTAATTGTGATGAGGTCTACAAGTTTGGACACCAATGCAAAAAATTGTTTATCATAATAGTAGATGAAGGGGGAGATTCTGCTGTTAATGATAACCAACCTTCTCAGGAGCAAGACAGTGATGAGACTGATTACGGTGTTTCCCTACATGCTCTCAAAGGACATGTACCAGGGGATACAATCAAGTTGTTGGGAAAGGTAAAGAATAGGGAGTTGATGATACTAGTGGACTCAGGGAGTACACACAGCTTCCTAGATTCTGTTGCAGCTGAGAGAATTCAGTGTGAACTTGAGGTTACTAATCCCTTACAAGTAACAGTGGCTGGAGGTGGAAAAATTGAGTGTCACTATAGGTTTCCACAGTTGAGTTGGGAGATGGCTTGCCATATGTTTTCAGCTAGGGTTAGGGTGCTTCCTCTGGGAGGCTATGATATGGTGTTGGGAGTTGATTTGATGAAAAAACTTGGGCCAGTAGTATTGGATTATGAGAAGCATACCATTACTTTTGATCATAATGGAGAGAAAGTATTGGTACCGGATGTGTTAACAGTAGCATCAGTAAGCTTAATGACTGGGAAAGGCATGCAAAAAGCTTTGTCTAAGAAAGAAGAGGTTGTATTTGGATGCTTTTGTATGGTCAGTTCTTTGGATGTTAATACCAATACAGTAGAGTCCCATGATGCATTGACTGAGTTGATAGAGCAGTTTGGAGACATCTTTGCAACACCTACAGCCCCACCACCTATGAGGAGTTGTAATCATGAGATTAAGCTCAAACCTGGAGTGGAACCTTTTAAGCAACCTGCTTATAGGTATCCTTATATGCAAAGACAAGAAATAGAAAAATTGGTGAAAGATATGTTGGAAATAGGGGTCATACAGCCAAGCCATAGCCCGTTTTCTAGTCCACTTCTGCTAGTAAAGAAGAAAGATGGGACTTGGCGGTTTTGTATTGATTATAGGAAATTAAATTCTCTTACTATAAGGGACAATTATCCTATACCTCTTATTGATGACCTGTTGGATGAATTAAATGGAGCTGCAATTTTTTCTAAGATTGATCTTAGAGATGGATACCATCAGGTTAGGATGAAGCCTACTGATGTGGAAAAAACAACATTTGTCACTTCCTCTGGACTTTATGAGTTTACAGTCATGCCCTTTGGGTTGACTAACGCGCCCGCAACTTTCTAGAATTTGATGAATGACATTTTTAAAGACTTCATTGGTGTATTTGTTCTAGTATTCTTTGATGACATATTAGTTTACAGCAAAGACATTATTCAACACAAGGAGCATTTGCAGAAAGTATTTGAAGTGCTCAGGTCACATCTCTTGTTTGCTAAAAGGTCTAAGTGCGCCTTTGGAGTGGCTCAGGTGGAGTATTTAGGCCATGTCATTAGCAAGGAAGGTGTGGCAGTAGATCCAAACAAGGTGAAGTGTATCAAAGAGTGGCCTATTCCCACCAATTTGAAGCAGCTTAGAGGTTTCTTAGGGATGATGGGATACTACAGAAAGTTTTGTAGTAATTATGGAGCGAAGGCTAAGGTGTTAACGGACCTTACAAAGAAGGGACAGTTTCAATGGTCTGAAGAGGCACAACACACCTTTGAGAAACTTAAAGACATGATGTGTTCTGTTCCGGTTCTACAATTACCCGATTTCTCTAAGGAATTTGTATTGGAGACTGATGCTTGTTATGGAGGTTTGGGGGATTTGTTGATGCAGGAAGGGCATCCACTAGCCTTTGTTAGCAAGGCACTAGGACCAAAGAACTGAGGACTGTCCATCTATGAAAAGGAATTTCTTGCTATTATATTGGCGGTAGAGAAGTGGAGGTCCTATCTTCTTCATGCTCCATTCATAATCAGGACCGACCAGAGAAGTTTAAAATTCTTGGTGGATCAGAAATTTCACACTCCAATCCAACATAAATATATGACCAAATTGTTGGGTCTTGAGTACAGAATTGATTATAAGAAAGGACCCGATAACAAGGTGGCCGATGCTTTGTTGAGGAGAGGTATAGAGGCGGAAGGGACAGAGTATTATGCTATATCTGGAACTCAACCTCAGTGGATAGAAGAGCTGACGGCTAGTTATACGGGTGACAAAGATGCAGAAGAAGTCTTTTGTCTGTTCAAAATGGATTACTCAGGTATAAAGGGAAGTTATATGTTGGAAGTGGAGGTGGGTACAGGGAAAGAGTGGTAAAAACCATGCATGAGAGTGTGGAAGGAGGGCACTCTGGAGTAATGGTGACCTTTCATAGAGTAAGTCTTGTGTTTGGTTGGCCTGGTCTCAGATTGACATGTCATAAGGTGGTGACTGAATGCTTGATCTGCCAGCAATGTAAGGGAGAGCATGTTAAGTATCCAGGGTTGTTGCAACCACTTCCCACACCGGAGCAAGCGTGGCAACATGTCTCCATGGACTTTATTGAGAAATTGCCAAAGTCTAATGGAGTGGATAAGATTTTAGTGGTGGTTGATAGATTCACTAAGTTTTCTTATTTCTTAGCCTTGAATCACCCCTTTACAGCCTCTCAAGTGGCGCAACTTTTCTTGGATTCTGTCTGACAAGTGCATGGGTTGCCTATTTCTGTAGTGTCTGACAGGGACAAAATCTTTACTAGCGTCTTTTGGAAAGAGTTGCTTAGTAAATTGGGAGTGCAGCAGCTCATGAGTACCGCTTATCATCCTCAAACAGACGGTCAGACGGAGAGGGTTAATCAATGCCTCGAAAACTACTTGCGGTGTATGTGTGGACAAGCTCCACGGAAGTGGAGTTTGTGGCTTCCTTTAGCTCAATGGTGGTATAACAGTAGCTACCACACGGCATTGAAAATGAGCCCATTTCAGGCCTTGTTTGGTTTCAAACCCACTACTTTAATGGTTGGAGACGTTGTTGGCACTAGTGTCATTGGAGTTGAAGAAATGATAGCTAGGAGGGAGGAAACAATGGGCAGAGTCAAAGAGAACTTACAATTAGCCAAAGAACGGATGAAGTTGCTCGCTGATAAGAATAGAACCGAAAGAACGTTGAATGTGGGAGACTGGGTATTCTTGAAACTCAGGCCTTATAGACAGTTCACCGTGAGGAGCAGTCAAATCCGGAAATTATGTCCTAAGTATGCAGGGCCTTTCAGATTTTAGAGAAAATAGGAGCAGTTGCTTACAAGTTGCAGCTTCCTGAAGGTAGTAAAATTCATCCGGTGTTTCACGTGTCCTTGCTAAAGAAGCAGATAGGATTCTCTGAGAGAGTGACGGCTGCACTGCCTGTTATGGATGAGGATGGAGCTTTGATCATGATCCCGGTGAAGATACTGGCCAGAAAAATAATAAAGAAAAACAATGCAGCTGCAGTACAAGTCTTCTTACAGTGGGCACATCTTCCAGTTGAAGAGGCTACATGGGAAGATTACCAGGAAATGATCACCAAATTTCCCAACTTGGAAGCTTGAGGTCAAGCTTTAAATATGGAGGAAGGAATGTTAGGAAACGAATTCTGTTTTAATTCGTTCTTGTTGTGATTCGTGTCCTAGTTCGGCGCTTTAGTCTGATAAGAGGCTGAAGCCTTTCTTTGTTTAAATATCTGTAAATCCTCATTCAGAGAGGTATCTGAATTGTCATATGAAATTAACCTTTTCTAGCTTAATCTAGTCTTGTCAGTAGCGGTTTAGCAGTAGCTCTCTAGTAGATTCGTAACAATAAGCCACCGCGGCAGCAGCAGCAGCGGCCACCTTGGCAGCCACCGTGACGGCCCGCAGCAAGGGAAACAGTGCCACGCCAGCCGCAGCGGCCACTAGCGCCACCATAGCGACTGACGGAGAGATCAGCGCGCCGCAGCAGCGGCAGCAAGGGGAGAGAGAAGGAAGAAAGGAAAGAAGGAGCTGGAGGGGACGAAGTGATCAATAAAGGAGCATAAAAACGAATTCGTCAAAACAGGTGAGTTCGGTTTTTTATTTCAAATCGCTGATTGATTGATCTGTAATGGTAGAGGAGATCGATACGAACCTAACGGTGAAAGAATCGTCAAAATTGGTTCAGAAACGAAGCCGTACGGAGCTTGCAAAAAGCTTCGAGTCATCAATGGCGGAATTTTGAAACAACGACGAAACTTCGAACGGAAGGTCAAAACAGAAATTCGACGTCTATACGAATCCATTGGCCTTGGAATAACGTAATTTGGTGAAGAAACGAGCAAGTTATGAGCTTCCGAAGTTTACTAAAAGAGGAGGGCTCGACCGACGTGAAGAAGGAGAGTGATCTCTGGATTTAACACGAACCGGATCAAAACTGGATTGTCTACTGGAGGATTGGATCAGAAGCGGACCGGATCAAGACCAGCTCCAGAACCAGCGAATTGGGCCCCGATTTGCACTTACATGGGCAGCAGTGCGCAGTCTCAGGAAAATGGAGATTCGTGTTAATTCAACCGTTGGATGGCCGCTAAATTTGGATAGTATCTAGAAGACTCCTTGTTCGTGCATATGGATGGTGGAGATCGGAAAATAATAACGTTTGGGTTGTCAATATAATTTCTCCGTACAACAGCTGTTCTTGGAAGGAAATGCAAAGTTATGGTTCCAATTTTGGAGATTCAAGTTGGTGCATCGTGAAGTCGAATCAACTACTTCCGATAATTATTCCACGGTGTTGATAAGGTACTCTCATCCAATTTATATAATGCATATGGGCTCGATTATTTTGCAAGATATCATCGTATATACTATTTGCGGTGAGATATGAGAATTATGTATTGGTTGAGGAATAATTGGTGAAGAGTTTTATTGGAAGTATGTGGTTCTATTTGAGAATAACTTTGCAAGGGGGAGAGTGATGGGAGTTTGCGTCAGAAAGAGATGAATGAGAGGAGGAGACCCAAGTGCTTAACTCATAGACTATAAGTGAGACACACGTGAATTTTTGGAGGATTTCTCATCAAGGCCTGGGGCTAAGACAAACGGGCAAGAGAGGGTTTTCTGCTGGATGAAATTATCTACCAAGATATATCCCTAGGATTATTCTACAAGACCGGAGAAACCAAAAGACTTTTGGGCGTGTATTAGTAAAGATGGGAGCATGATATGGGGCATAGCCAGCTACTGCAACACGGCGGGATGATAGGGCAAGATATCAGAAGAGCAGTAGTAAGCAATGAATTAGGAAGAAGTGGGTTCAACTTTTGAGGAGTCCATAAGAGTAGAAGATGTTCTTAAGTTGCACGAATCAACACGACTACAAGATGGTGGCTTGATGAATATGGTGGACCCTATAAGATGGAGGTCTTAATGAAGACGAAGATCCTGAGGAAGAAGAAGATTATGAGGAGGACCCGAACTGGCAACCTAAGGAAGATGTGGCTATTGAGAGGGAATGTTGATGGAGAGGAGTCATCTTCGGAAGACAACAATCCAAGACATGCCACATAGGAGTCTGATGGGGAGGTTCGTAAGCTCGTTGCTGAAGAATGGACATCACAACCACATGCGTCAAGGAAGAAGAATCTTAATACCGGAGCTTACCATCTTTATTTAATTATTTTCCTAGATTAGTTTGTTTATTTAATTAAGTTATTTACTTCGACTTAGCCACCAAGTTAGGGTTACGAGATATTCTCTAGGTTTCTCTAAAATATTTTCTCAGTTGGGCTTACCCATCTCTTAGTGAGCTAGGCCTGTTATTTTTTCTCCTATAAATACTCTGTAAGAAATTCATTATTTACATAGTTGAAGTTGATTAGATTATAGTTCAGTATTTACTAGCAACCGTGCAGCTCGGTTTTGTTAGCTCTATTAGACCTTGCGATAGGGGAGGTAACTGTGCATTATACCTGCGGTAGGGGAGATAACCGACAACAGGACCGGGGGTCCTTATCAACGCCAGGAGAGGCGCCCGGAGGGAGGCCAATCCGTCCTAATGCTTCCATCGTATTAGGAGTTTCCCGAGATCTTTGATCTCAACCCACGCCAGGTTATTGCTATTATATAGTAGGCCTTAGTGGTAATTATGTGTTCTTTTGTTATGATTATTCGTATACTTGTTGTGAATATGGGGGGATTATATGGGTTTTCTAGTTCTTTTAGCAATCCTGATACTTTTATAATTATAATTATGGATCCATCTGATGAACGAGATTGTCAGACTCGAACAATCAAATAAATTTGTTTGAAAACCAAAGGGTCACAACTACACAAAACACGTAGTGCAGAGGTAAGATGACCTCGAGTGTCGATCTCTAGGGACTAAACTAGCTTTAACTAAATAACTATATATAATTTCAGAAAACAAATTTATCTTAACTTGACTTAACAATATATGGAGAGAGCTGGTGATAGTATGCTCGTTCTAAGCATCAAGTTCTAATTATGCATGAAAGTGCAACTTGAATTGCCTTAAAAGTATTTCGATTTAACAAACACCAAAGACAGATTTGTAGACGTGTATTTTGAAAGCTTCCTATCTATACTAGTACGTGGCTAAGGTTGTCAGTCTTAGTTCAAGAAGTACTTGCAAATTATATATAATTGAATCGATGATCTTGAATTGTTCTAGTGTGTCTAACACTTTTCTACGAAGATATATGGCTTAGTCGGATCAAAGTATCGAATTAAGATAATTAAAAAAGTAAAAGACTCAGAAACTCAATCATGCATAATACGAACCCTAGCTACGAATTTACATACTATCACCAACTAGAAACTTAGTGTTAGGAAACTTGTAATTTTGATGAGCAATTAACCATGCTAAATTAAGGAAAGTCCAGTAACTAGTACTCTTAAGGTCCATAGGAATTTAGAATTTTAAGGACATTGTAAAAGAGAAACGTTTGCTGATGACTTAGAGTAGGTGCTAGATAGGTTAGTTTTACCGCTTATGATGTATCTTGTTTTCTGAAAAGAAATACAACCTATTGAAGCATTTGCTGATGATGTACATTGTTTACACAAACAAACTATTGAAGCATTTAGAACCGCTCAGAAACTTGAAGAATTCGAAGACTGAAGACTAGAAGATCTCTGAAGACTGGTATCTACAAAGGCACATGTTGCTCAGAAAGTGGAAACTTCAGCAACAGCTTGCATAAGTGAAAATCTAAATGACAGAGTAGGTTGTGCTTGCTGAAACTGAGACTGACCACTTGCTGATGAACATTTGTGACCTCCTTGCTGAAAGTACTTGCATTTGCGCTCCAACGTTCATGTTTGAATCTCATTCAAATGAACATTAAATGCAAAGCATGCACGCGAAGGACATGAAGACTAGAAGACAAATAAAGGACGCTGCTGAAAGTACAAAAGCAAGATAGTGACATCTTAAGGAACAAAAGCCTTAGAATTTGAAATTCAAACGGCTCCCTTGATTCACTATAAATAGAGGTCATCCGGCAAAGAGTTGAAGTGTGTCAACAACGTGATCAAACTCTCACTTGTGCTTAAACTCACATACCCTTCAAACACTCTTTACTGCCATTGATCTGTTCCAAGACTTAAAACTTGAAAAAGCTACTTGTGAAGAAGTAGAACATACACGGCTAAGAAATTAGTTAAGTGTTCTTTCTTTAGAACAAGAACAAGTCTTGACACCAGAAACAATCAAACTTGTTTACTGCAAAGTATTCAAAGTTTTGTTTCTTAGATTACTTGTTGTAGCTGAATAAGTTATAATCAAGTTATCTCATCCCAAACCTCTCTAACAGAAAATACACCCTTTCAAGCGTGAAATTCAGGGGGAACTTAATCGAGCATAGTGTTGCTGATTAAAAGTCCCAAGTTTGGTGGAGAACAAGGTTTCGTTCTCTAGTTAGGTTGGAAACGAAGCAAGTGTGCTTTTGTTTCTGTTTGAATCGCTCTAGATAGGTGTTGTAAGGAACCTCAAACTTATCT
Source organism: Plantago ovata (assembly GCA_028274465.1). NCBI lineage: Eukaryota > Viridiplantae > Streptophyta > Magnoliopsida > Lamiales > Plantaginaceae > Plantago > Plantago ovata. The sequence goes on along the minus strand of JAHHQI010000192.1, from coordinate 18,677 downwards.
TAGTGGATTCAGTCCTAAAAAGGACAAAGCGGATTAGTTGAGAGATTACGCCACTCTCACATACCACTATAAAAGTGTTTATGTGATTTACTTACTGCATTTAGTTTTCAGCAATGCATATCTATCTGTACACAGTCACTCTGTTCACTTGCTGAAACTATCACTTACTGACAAAGCACTTATTGTATCAAAGACTTCCGCTCTCTGATTTTAAGTATCAGCAAAACACGTTACTGAGAAGTAACTTGTGCTTGCTGAGAAAGTTAAGTATCAGCAAACTCATTACTGAAAAGTAATAAGTCCTTGCTGAGAAAGTTTTTAAACGATGAAAGTTTGAAAAGACTATTCACCCCCCCCTCTAGTCTTTTCTTGTTGTTTAAAGGGACCAACAAGTGGTATCAGAGCTGGAGGTTCTTTAACCTTCAGCACTGAACCTAGATCCCCTTAGGTGGTTTCCGTAAATCACTCTCACTTGATCAGTTTGGTAGTCTTTTGCTGACAGGATGTCTTTAGGAGACGCTCCCTTGCTGAAGCTGGAAAACTACGAAAAATGGCGAAACAACATGATGCTACATCTTGAGGCCATTAGTGATGAAATGGTTACTGTCATTAACGATGGACCTATCAAGATCACTAAGGTTGAGAGAAGTTTTCCTCACAAAACCACAAAAGCTGGAAAGGAAACTATCTTAGGCGAACCAGTTGACACTGTCGTTCCAAAACCAAGAGAGGAATGGACTTCCGACGAAGCCAAGAGATTCCGTCTTGATGGCCAAGCAAGAAACATCATCATTCGATCAACTCCGGATACTATACAGTGCAAACTGTGGGGTGCCAGAACTGCTAAGGAAGCTTGGAAAATGGTTCAAGATCTTTGTGATGGATCTGACAAAACCAAGAAAAACAAACTCGAAGTGCTGAAGTTAAAGTTCCATAACTTTAAACAAGGTACAAATGAGTCACTGGAAGACTTGGACTTCAGATTCACAACTCTAGTTAGTGAGATGGCAGCCTTGGGTGTTGGAAATCTTTACTCAGATTCTGAGAAGGTGAAAACCATCATCAGAAGTTTGAACCAAGAATGGATCCACACTCAGAACTTCTACTACAACCAAGGAATGCCAGATATCACACCAACAGATTTGTTCTCTCATCTTGCTACTGTCAACTACGAGACAAAGCAAAGAGAAAATGTGTTTGCTGAAAAATCGCAAAACATTGCTCTTGCTGCAAAGCCGTCATCTTCTGAAAAGAAGAATGATAAAGAGCCTGCTGATGAAAATGCTTTAGTTGTTAAAAACATGAAGACATTCATCAGTAAGGAACTTGAAAGGCGAAAAGCAAAACAGAAGCTGAAAAAGCATCTTTGTAACAACTACCATAAGTACAAGAATGAGACTAGCTCGCTGAACAAGCCAGGCTCAGCAAGCAACCTCATCAGAAGAACCAGCAGTTGGAAATGATCTCTGCTTTTACTGCAAAAATCCTGGACAGTTCAAAGCAAATTGTCCTTTGTTGAAAGGCAAATCTGCTGAAAAGAAGAAGAAGTTCAAAAGAGCTTTTATTGCTGAAGAAAAGAAGAAGCTTCAAGCAAAAATCGATGCATTGTGCATTGATACTAGCTCCAAAGACAGTGAGGAAGAAAGCTCAGACACTGACGATGAAGAAGCCACTCTTGACGTAGAGATTGGCAAGGAAGTTTGTGGAATAGCCATGGAAGCTTATCCAGATGTGTCAAACTACGAGTTCTGCCTCATGGCCGGTCAGGTAAATAATCCTATCTTTGACTCTGACTCAGAAAGTGAAGACGAGATTGACCTTGACAAGATTCAAGGAGAAATCGAAAGATTTGAGAAAACTCTGAGCAAACAGCAAGAGAAACTACAGAATGCTGAGACTCTGACCAAGCAGACTACTGAAAAGTATGTCTTGCTGAAGGAAGAGACAGAAGAGAAGGATGCTGAAATAAAGCATCTCAAGAAATTGATTGCTGAAGCTACAGAGAAGAATTCTCAGATGGCAATAGATGAAATCCAAGAAATGAAAAAGATGAAAATCAATTTCAAATCTTATGCTGATGCAAGTAATACGCTGACTGAACTAAACTCTTATTTGAGAGATCCATCTCAGAAAGAAGGTTTAGGTGCAACGTATGAAGGTGATGACGTTATAATCTTGAGTAAAGACAAATCACCGATTTCCTTTGTACGTGCTACTGATAGTGGTCAACCAGAACTCTATCAGTTTGGTCAATCTAAGGTTGCTGAAAAATGCAATCAAGTACCTACGACCGTAAAGCCCGCTGTTGCTACTCAAAGTAACAAGACTTTAAAAGGAAAACAGGTTGCTGAAAAGCAAACTGTAAAGAATTCTGCCAAACAAGTTGCTGAAAAGCAATTTGTTAAGTCAAAAGGCAAGATTACTAAAAGTAATCAGAAGACCTTTGCTGACAAACCTGAATCAAGTAAGGTTGCTGACACAAAAGCTCAGCATTCTTCGAAAAGTGGACTCGGTTTCAAAACCAAACAAAGTCAACTTTTTCACGAGTATAAGCAAAGTAAGCAAAGATACTTCAAAGAGATGAACAAATCAAGCCTAAGAGTTCTGACAAGGCTCAAAATGCTAGGGTTAGAAGGAACCTTGCTAGAAAAGAACTTACTAAAAAGTATGTTCAGCAAAAAGGTCAACCGAGCAAGACACCACATCAGAAAGTGGATTTGATCAGCACAAATCAAAAGTCTTTTGGCTCAAAACCTCCTAGTTCCTCAGCAAGTAGAAAACAAGTCAAAGTTGAAAAACTTAAGAGTTGGGTTTCCACTGGACGCATTCTTGAACATGTTAATGGACATCCAATATTGGATGATTAACTTGTTTGCTCTTGATTGTGCAGACTTCAGCCACGGAGACAAACGATGCAATCTGGCACTTTGACAGTGGTTGTGGAAAGCACATGAAGGGCAACAAGAATAACCTTATAAACTATAGACGGTGGTTTAAAGGTCCAACAATAAGGTTTGCTGGTGGAGACTCTGGTTCTACAAAAGGCTATGGTGACGTGAAGTTAGGATGCATTACCATTGCGGGAGTTCTTTATGTCAAAAATCTTAAGTTTAACCTTTTCAGCATGAGTCAATTTGCTGACAAAGGATACTTCATCAAAATCAAAAGTGATGAATGTAAACTTATAGATTTCGAGACAAAGAAGGTTATTATGATTGCCAGAAGATCAGGAGGATTGTACACCGTAGATTGGTCTTCAGCAATCGTTGAAAAATGCCTTGTCTCAGATCACGATTGCCTTGTTGAAAAAGCATGGTTATGGCATAAACGAACAAGTCACCTAAACTTCAAGACGCTGAATAAGCTGTCTAAAAAGGCACTTGTAGTTGGATTACCTAAGGTTACTTTTAAGAAGGATGGTGTTTGCAATGCATGTCAGCAAGGAAAGCAAACCAAATCTTCTTTCAAGAACAAGGCAGTACCGTCAACTACAAAACCTTTACAACTCTTGCACATGGACTTTTTGAATCTTCTTCAACAAGCTATGCTGGTAAGAAGTATGGTCTGGTGGTGGTAGATGACTATTCAAGATTCACTTGGGTAGTATTTATCAAGCACAAATCCGAAACAAGGACTGAAATACCTAACTTGTTGAATAAGCTTGAAGTCATGAAAAATGACAAGGTAAAAGTCATAAGGACAGACAATGGTACTGAGTTTGTAAACCAGTACATAACTGAATATTGCACTTCAAAAGGCATACAACATCAGTTATCCTCAGTAAGGACACCACAACAAAACGGTGTTGCTGAACGGAAGAATCGCACCCTAAAAGAAGCCGCAAGAACAATGCTTGCTGACACTGAAATAAGTGAGGCTTACTGGGTTGAAGCGATTAATACCGCCTGTTACACTCAAAACAGATGTCTGATTACTAAGGAATACAACAAAACTCCATATGAGTTGTTTGTTGGAAGACCTCCTAATATCACTCATCTAAGAGTATTTGGTTGTAAATGTTTCGTTCTTAACAACGGTAGAGAATACCTAAGAACATTTCAACCAAAGGCAGACGAAGCGATATTTCTTGGTTACTCCTTGCATAGTAAAGCTTATAGAGCTTACAACAAAAAGGCATAAAAGATCGAAGAATCAGTACATGTTGTATTCTACGAAAAGACACAAGGAGTGCCTGCTAAAGAAGAAATATCAGAATGTATGAAAAAGCTAATCATACATGAGCAAAGAACTGAATCTGATGCTAGGAAAATCAATTCAATTGAACTAAATGATGATTCTGACAATGAATCTCCTCCCCCAAGTTATGACAAGATAAATATAGTTCACGACAAAGAATTTCCAGCAAAAGACGCAGTTGCTCCGGAAGTTGCTGAAACTATGCAACCTCCCGTGCCTGCTGATGAGTTACCCCAATCTAGCAATGCTGAACAAGCAGTTGCTGATGAACTAATCTTAGAAGAGACACAAAATACCAGTAGTACTGAACAAGTACATGCTGAAGAGTCACATGCTGATGAGCAAACGTATCCAGATCCAACGAGCAGGAAGCCTGTTAACAAATGGATTAGAGATCATCCCTCTACGGATATGATTGGTGATATTGACAAACGCCAAGTGACTAGATCCAAAATTTCTGCTACTCATGGACTTGCTGAAGAAGCAAATGTCGTAGAAGTAGAATCTTTGTTCTCTTGCTTTGTTTCAGAAATTGAACCCAAAACCATAGAAGAAGCTCTAAAGCATTCTGAATGGATCAAGGCAATGCAAGAAGAACTGGATGAATTTGAAAGAAACAAAGTCTAGAAACTTGTACCTCTTGCTGAAGGCAAGAAAGCCATTGGTACAAAGTGGGTGTTCAGAAACAAGATGAGTGAGTCTGGTGAAGTAACAAGAAACAAAGCATGTTTAGTTGCTCAAGGTTACTGTCAGACTGAAGGATTGGACTATGATGAGTCTTATGCACCAGTTGCAAGATTGGATGCAATTAGACTTTTCTTTGCCTTTGCTGCTCACAATGACTTCATTGTTTATCAAATGGATGTTAAAAGTGCATTCTTGAATGGTGAACTTGCTGAAGAAGTCTACTTAGAACAACCCCCTAGCTTTGAACTTCCCTCAAAAACCAAGATCGTATACAAGCTTCAGAAAGCTGTATATGGTCTAAAGCAAGAACCTAGAGCTTGGTATGATACCTTGACTAAGTTCTTGCTGGATAATGGTTTCAAGAAAGGTGAAGTTGACAAAACCTTGTTTACCATGAACCATGATGGTAAAATACTCTTAATTCAGATTTATGTGGATGACATAATATTTGGATCTAAGGACAAGCAACTTTTTGATGATTTTGCCAAGCTCATGACAAACAAATTTGAAATGAGCATGATGGGAAAATTGAATTATTTCCTAGGATTGCAAGTCAAGCAACTCAAAGATGGAATATTCATAAATCAAGCAAAGTATGCGAAAGAAATGCTCATAAAGTTTAGGATCAAAGAGGAAGAAAAATCTGAAAAGATCCCTATGAGTGTTGTACCAAATTGGGCTATACTAAAGAAGATAAAAGTGTTGAAGAACACAAGTATAGGAAGTTCATTGGTTCCTTGTTTTATTTAACAGCAAGTAGACCTGACATTCAGTATGCTGTTTGTGTGTGTGCAAGATTCCAATCTGATCCAAGAGAATCACACTACAAAAAGGCACTTAAGATACTGAAATATGTCAAAGGTACAGTCAATGTTGGATTATGGTATCCTAAAGATTCTGGACTTGAATTGGTTGGTTATTCTGATGCTGATCATGGAGGATCAACTCTTGATAGAAAAAGTACATCTGGAACTTGTCAGTTTTTGGGTACTAGATTAATATCATGGTTCAGCTAGAAGCAAACCTGTGTTGCCAATTCATCTACTGAATCTGAGTACATTGCGACTGGTTGTTGCACAGCTCAAATCCAATGGATTCAGCAACAATTAAGAGATTATGGTATTTCTGCAAAGAAAACACCAATCTTTTGTGATAATACAAGTGCTATTGCTATCACGCAAAATCCTAAGTTCCACTCAAGGACTAAGCACATTGATATTAGACATCATTTCATTAGAGATCATGTGGAAAAGGGAGATATTGAGGTTGTAAAAGTAGGCACTGATGATCAACTTGCTGACATCTTTACCAAGCCCCTACCAAATAATAGATTCGCAATGCTAAGGTATAACCTTGGATTGATTGAACTACCTCAATAATGGATACAATTGGCAGATTGCTGAAACAGGCATTCAGCAAGCCAAAGTATTCTTACTTGAATAAAAGCTCCTTCCACTGATTTCTTCTATGAAATGGTAAGTCACTACATAATTGCTGAAACATGCAATCAGCAAGTAATTCCTTCAAAACGGGTATTTTTTAGGAAACTTGATCACTTGTTGAGACAGGCACTCAATAAGAGAAAAACCTTAAAGATTGCTGAAACGGGCATTCAGACAATCAAAGATACTGAAACAGGTATTCAAGTATCAAGGGAATATTCTGAGACGGGAACTCAGAAAAGAGCAAACTCACTTCTCAGATTTTACCAAAAGATATCTCAAGATAAAAAGAATTTACTAATACGGGAACTCAGAAATATCTTTTAACTTAAAGAAATATGAGATGTCTGATTAAGGGGGAACTTTCAGCAAGTAACAAGGCTAATTACACAAACTCGCTGAAAAGATTCTTGTTTACTTCAGCAAGCAATTAAATCCCATAAATCTCGGTAAAATCAATTTGTGACGTTAATCGGGCACAAATAAACTCGCTAATAATCATGACATGGAATACAATTGTGGCCATTGATTAAAAGTCGTTATTGATCTAACGGTTAACATTACAAAGAGAAAGAGTGCTCTGACGGTTTTTGTTAGTGGGCCACTACGCATTTAATGCAAAGGCTCCACTAACGCTGTTGATTCTCTGATTTACCCTTGTTGAGAACTCAAATCGATTGAGTTTCTTGCACATCAGAGACACTATATAAACAAGGAGTTAGAGAAAGACAAAATTCTTTAACTCACATTTTCTTTCTCTGCAAATTTTAGCGTGAATCTACTGTACCTCCGCTCAAAAATCAAACAATCTTTATCGTACACAGTTCTCATCTATAAAAAGAAATGGCACCAAAGAGACAGTCATCTAAGACATCAAAGTCATCTAAGGTTGACAGTGCTGGAAAAAGCACTGCTCCGGTGATAACTCCGGTGACTAACACAACGAAAGTTGTGTTGAAAATCGATAGGATAACCGAAAAACCCATGCCTCCTGCATATCTAGACAATGCAAAGTGTGAGATGATGATGCAATGGGGTGGATTTGCAAAAGAGAAGTATATCCGATACTTCTATGAACAAGAACTAGACGGTGACAATGAGGAGGCACTTGACTTGATTAAACAACAAGGCCTCACTCACTTTATAACAGCTCGCCCTAAAAAAGTGCGTATGTTAGATACTATGGAGTTCTACAACAATGCAGAAATCCAGTCCCTAACTGATAGTCAAGGAGTCACTGAAAAAGTGATCTTCACCACAGTTCAGAATGTGCAAATCGTCCTGAAATGGACTGATTTAGCAGAAATCTTTCAGATTCCGACCACTAGAACTGAAGAGACATCACTGCCACTGACGAAGAAATTGAAGCCTTCTACAGTGATGTCAGAATTGAGAAAATGAAGAAAGGAGAGATTGCTCCCGTGACTTGGACAAAGCACGTTAAGAGCAAGCATCTCTGCTATTCACTTGGTCTAGTAGCTCTGCTACTAATCAAAGTCTTAGACTCCCAAGTCGGAGGAATAGACCAAGTAGGCTTGAGAAGGTGGCCACTGCTGATGCATATCTATGAGAACAAAACGGAGCTCAACTGGGCAAAGTACATTTTCAACAGACTTGTTGATTGTGTTACTAAATTCAAGGTTAAGGTTGAAGACAACAAGGTCTCACCTACCTTCCCAGTCATGTATGGACTAAAGATATGCTATATCCTTGAACATTTCAGGATTCAGTTGAGAAACCCATTGCCGATTAAGAAATCTTTATGCAATGTGGGAAGAGCCTTCTACAAGCAAAATGCACATAAGCTTGCTGGCAAGAAACTTGAAAAATCTAAGAAGACAACAGCTGCAAATGTTGTCAGCACAAGTCAGCAAGAAAGGTATACAACAGCTGCAGATGTTGCCACCACCACTCAGCAAGAGAATGTTCCAACAGCTGAAAAAGTTGTTGATGAAACTGTTGTAGATGGTGATCATGATGAAACTGCTGTAGATGGTGATCATGATAAAGGTACAACAGTCGTTGCTGAAAATGCAACTACTGGCGCTGTTGCTGAAAAGCAACTGGAGAAATCCAAGAAGAAAAAGAGGAAAGCTGATAATGACACTCAAACTGCAGCGTCATCAGCTAACCCCGTCCTCAAAAGAAAAAGGACAAGTAACCCAAGAAAGAAAACACTGGCTCGCAAGTCAGTACCAATGGTCCATGATCTTTCGGATGATTCTCAAGCAGTTGCTGAAACACAAGCTCCAGTAGATGTTGACAAGGTGGTTACTGAGACCTATGTCAGCAATGTTGAAGTGTTTGCGGAAGCCTTCAACAATAAACTTAATGTTGATACATCTACTGAGAATAGACCACAAGGCAGTGGAAATGAAATTCCTGCCTCAATCCCAGATATCTACATTGTAGATAATCTTGATGATCAGACTCTGGAACCAGTGATTGATATTGCTGCTGATATAAGAACCGCGGCACTTGCTGATGCTGCCGTTGCGGAAAAGATGATTGCTGAACAAGCAACTCATCAAGTTGCTGAAGAACCAGTTACTGAGACTGCAATTGTTCAAGTCCCAGAAGTTGCTGAAACACCACAAGAGACATTATTCAACGACGCATCCCATGATGCTGAGAATACTGTGATAGTGTATATGTCCTAGAGACAGTCCTTACTAAGGGCATGGTGCCCTTATAGAGGGCATATATGTACTATTACACAGGTCAACGTAATATAATATATGTTTGTTGCATTTTTACTATTGAGTATCGCTTTCATATATATATTACACCGGGCATGCAGCATGTCATATCTCTATTACTGTCTGTATTGATATTAAACATGTCTCCTCGGATAGATGACCGATCACACAGATAGTGGGAGCTATGTGAGTTATCATCTATCCCAAACTCTCCCTAGTCGAGGTTCATCTCGGATGTAGGGGCCTGAATGAACCAGACAAGACTATTATGCGTGGAGGTTATACTTGTTGGAGCAAGTGTGAGCCGATCCCACGGCCACGGAACGGATTGTTGGACAATCGAGAAACGTTCCCATAACTGCGCATAGTTGTTCGAAGAAGTTTTATCGAACAATGGAAGTACCCACCGGACACTCCCATCGATGTATACTCTACACCGAAGTGTCTATGGGAACCGGTAAGTTGTCGAAGTGATGCCAGTCGTCCTTTGTACTTACAGGACTTTATCATCACATTTGTTGCCCCATATCCTCGGTGGACCCGTCGATGTCAGCTCTGAATAAGCAGATGACCTAAGACACGATCCAGGATTATGGCTACATACAAACGGGGATGATAAGTGATTCTGTGAAGGATTCATCTCTCAAGTGTAGCACAGGAGAGCACTGCTCATAGTCTGCATAGTTGTGTTGGTAAAGTCACTGGCCAGGGCAAATGATATATTATGATGGTCATAAGTATATCTTAACCAAGCAACTCCCTGAGACGCCCGTGGATGTATTATTGGGATAGACACTTCATCGATCCTAGATACATTCGAGCAAGTCAGATGAAGGGACGTTACCATCGCCGCGTTGAGCACAACAGGCTTCGCAACGAAAGGGTTAGCTTTGAGAAATCTCTCAAACGTCCTCACGTATTAATATTGCAAGTGGAACCGTCTAGAAATTCCATGTTGCCTAGTCTAGGACTTGGTTAATACGATGAGGCCCTATGGATCACACTATGTGGTGATTCAGTATATCAAAATATCCTTGAAGATGGAATCGCAATTAATTTGGAATTAATTGTGATTGATGGATTATAATTGATTTGAAATTAATTATAATATTTGGTGGCTCAATTAATGATTTGGAATTATTAATTGAATTGGCTAATTAATTGTATTTTATGTAAATACAATTAAAGATTATATTTTGGAAATATAATGGAGGTTTGATTTGAAAGGATATGTTAATTTCGAATTAACATATGCACTTGGGCAAAATCTACTTGGAGTTTGAATTGCCTTAGAAATATAAGTGGGTCCCAAAATTGGGACCCACCTCCCGTAGGACAAGGCGCGCGCGCGCGTGTGACTGGGTAAGGGGAAGGAGTTCGACTCCTTCATCTATTAGAAGTCCAAGGGATAAGTTAGATTTTCCTAATTGAGTTTTGATTTGATTGGGAATGAATCTAGACTTGATATTGGTTTCCTTGTGCGATAAGAATTAGATTCTTATTCCTTTACGAAGTCTAATTGCTTATGCTTTAGGCTTCCATAGACTACTATATATAGTAGACTATTAGAGAGCTTTTTACACACAGTTTCAAACATAGACTTTCATAGTTTTTGCACACAGTTATTCTACCCAGTTTTCTTAGAGAAAATGAAAGCTCTTACCTCCTCTCTAAAAGCCACACGCGCGCCACCTCTGCCGGAGGAATCGCCGCCCCGTCTTCTTGGTCACACAAAGAATATCCTAGCATTCTTCCGATAGGCTGTTCATCCGTGGATACCAAGGTTGAGGTTCTAGGAGCTGGAAACTAACTCTTATTGTCTTGCAGATATACAGAGTATTGTAGATATCTTCGACTTCGATGAAGGAGAAGATACACCGGAATATTACGAAGACTTGGAAGCTGCTTTGGAAGAAAGGTTAGTCTTCTAATTGACGTGTTTATATATATACGACATATGCATAATCAATTAACTTGTATGTTAAGAAATTTTTTGAAATTCCGCTGCGTACCCTAGGGGTAACTCTGACCATATTTTCTTAAAGTGGTATCAGAGCGAGGTTAATTGATTACGTATATACGTATATATATTGTATGATTTTGTAGATATGTGGATGCGATTGATTCTATGATTAATTCGATTTTCAAAAGTTTTATTTTTATATAAATTTAGAATTTATATTTTTCAAAAAAAAATAAAAAAATTTAATATATATATTTTTTGGACCGGAACGCCTGCGTGACGCAGGCGGCGGGCGCCTGAGGCACCGCAGGCGCCGTGCCCGCGGCACGGGCGCTACGCGCACGTGTGCGGCGGGCACCCGGGTACCTGCGAGACGCAGGTACCCGGAGCCTGCACCCGAGGCACCGGTGCCCGCGTGCCGCGGTTGCCGGTCGCCCGGGACCGCGTCGCCGGTACCAGCGTGCCGCGGGCGCCGGGCGCCTGGTGCCACGGGTATGGGACTAGGTCCTGTCCCATGTTTAGAATATATATATATATATATATATATATATATATATATATATATATATATATATATATATATATATATATATATGTATATATATATATATATATTTTTCGGGTTGGACCCAAAATCGAATTTTTGAAAGTTTTGAGGATTGAATTTTATATTTGGAATATAAATATGATTTAATTGTAATTGTTTTTAACTAGAGGGGTTAAAATTTAATTAGTATAAAGTTAAAGGGCTTATTTGTAATTTATCAATTTATTGTTTATTGCAAATTAGTCCTTCTACTTTTGAATTTTAGATTTAACACCTCCAAGGTTTTAAAAATTACAATTAAGTCCTTCGGGTTTTCGAAAATTGCTACTTTGTCAATAGAATTTTCGATTATTCAATCTAGTCCAAGTTTTCAATTATTTCATAGAGATTATAAGTATGGGATTATAATTTTCATAATGAAATTATGAAGTCATTTGTCATCCACATAGGCTACTACTTGTTTCATATGCTCTATATGCTATTGTTTGACAATGCATGTTTAAATACCAAGTATTTTACTTTCCGTTCGACCGCTATGCATGCGAGGGTAGGCGGCGCCCTCTTATATGTTGGACCGCATATTTATGTATGGGTAGGCGGCACCCATTATGTGCTTGACCGCGTTTAGAACTAGAATGGATAGGCGGCATCCATTACGTGTAGACCGTTCATGCATGATGGGTAGGCGGCGCCCTTATTAGTTTGTTGATGACTGATAACAAGCCTCAGGCTAGGCTACAAGCCCCAACCAATATAAGTACAGAAATATATATATATATGTTGCGTGACGCAATTGGATAGTCCTACCGGTCATATTATGCTATGCGACCAGCCCCCGTTGGAGTATAGCATAGTATGGATTTGGATCTTGGCCACTACGGTAACTTGTTGGACATTACCCGTATATTTGTTGTGGGAGCAAGCATATGTGAAAATAGTGGGAGCTAAACAGCTAAAGGGCCTTGTTGTTTAGTTATGTTGACTGTGTATTTAGAAATAATATTTCAATAGTTGATTTATTATTTTCGTTCTATATTATTTCTCCTTAGGATATTAGATATGGCGAGTATCTCGCTCCGTGCTGTCTTGGAGAAGTAAATTTTGACCGGACCAAACTTCCTAGATTGGATCAGGAATATACGTTTGGTGCTGAGGTACGAAAAGATTGAGTACGTCTTGGACGAAGTCATTCCCGTGTGCCCCGAAAATCAGACTGCCGATCAGGTTGTTGCTTGGAATCAAACCAACAGGGAAAAGTCTGATAAGCATCTTGAGGAAGCTAGATCCGCGCAGTGTATTATGCTGGCGGCAATGAGCAATGAGCTGCAGAGGCAACATGAAAGCATGTTGCCGTATGAGATGTTGAAGCATCTTGAGTCGCTCTTTAAGACGGCAGCTAGAAGTGTAGAATTTGATTTGATCAAAGAGATACACAGATGCAACCTCAGTGAAGGAGGGAACATGTCTGAGCATGTTCTCAAAATGATTGGTCTCTTTGAAAAGCTTGTCGATGCCGGCGTTAAGCTAGAGAACAAGATCATGGTGATCTTTGTCCTTCAATCATTGCCGAGTTCGTATTCGCAGTTCATCATTAATTACACGATGAATGCGAAGGACGTAACACTGCCTGAACTTCATAATCTGCTGAAGACATATGATCAAACTCTTCCTAAGAAGGAAAAGTCGATCATGCTTGTTGGGCAACCGTCTAACCCAAACCCGAAAAACAAAGGTGCTAAGGGTAAGGGAAAGTCGGGAGCCAAGGCTAACACTTCGAGTGATAAGCCTAAGCGTCTGAACCAGAAAAGGAAATTCAAGAGAAGCGGAACGGTATGCACAGATGAATGTCTTTTCTGTAAGCAGAAAGGGAATTGGAAGAATGATTGTCCTAAACTAAGGGCAGATCAAGCTAAGAAGCCGACGGCTTCTAGCTCAGGTATGTTTGTTATTGAAATGAACATGACTACTTTTGACTCCAATGGTTGGGTATTAGATACAGCTTGTGGCTCGCACATTTGTAAAAATGTGCAGGGGCTAATTGAACACAAGCTAGTCAAGCAAGGTGAAATTGACTTGCATATTGGGAATGGCAATCAAGCTGAAGCCAAATGCGTTGGACGCTGCAAGATAGGTTTACCTCAGGACAATGTTTAGAACTTGATAACGTTTATTTTGTTCCAACCATTGTCAGAAATATTATTTCCATTCCATTGTTGGACAATTTGGGTATTTCCTAATACTTGTTGTTTTTCCATTAAATGACCAGTATTATGGAAAAGCTCGCTTAGTGAATGGTTTATATATTTTGCAAAGTAGTCTACCTTTATTTCAAATACATAACAAACAACCGTCTTCAAGTAGGAAGAATAATCCATCTTATCTATGGCAGTGTCGGCTAGGCCATATCAATGAAACACGGATTCAAAGACTAAGGAAGTTGGACTACTTAGAACCATTTGATTTTGAATCATACGGTACATGTGAATCATGTGTTAAGAATAAGACGAACAAACCTTTTTGTTGGACAAGGTGTTCGTGCCACTCGCTGCTTAGAGCTCATACATACCGATGTATGTGGACCTCTTTTAAAGTCCATGCGCGTGGGGGTTATCCTTACTTCGTTACCTTTACTGACGATTTCTCAAGGTATGGATATATTTATCTTATGAAGAATAAATCCGAGACCTTTGAGAAATTCAAGGAGTTTAGGAATGAGGTCGAGAATGAATTGAACCTAAGGATAGTCACTCTTCGATCAGATCGAGGAGGTGAATACCTTAGTGAAGAATTTATCGATTACTTGAAGGAAAATGGAATTCAATCGCAATGGACTCCTCCTTGAACACCTCAGTTAAATGGTGTGTCTGAGAGGAGGAATCGAACCCTGTTAGACATGGTAAGATCAATGACTGGGTTCTCGATTCTTCCGAAGTATCTGTGGGGATATGCACTACAAACTGCAATCTACATTCTGAACCGTGTACCATCTAAATCAGTGGAGAAAACTCCTTATGAGTTATGGAAGGGAAAGAAGCCTTCACTAGGCTATCTTAGACCTTGGGGTTGTCCTGCGATAGTCAAACTGATGCTCACTGATAAGTTAGATGCCAAGGGTGTCAAAGTATATTTCATAGGCTATCCTCGTCAAACGAGAGGCTATGAATTCTATCATGCTGAAGATCACAAGGTGATCGTATCTAGAAACGTGAAGTTTTTAGAAGCTGAATACCTCGAAGAAGAGAGGTTAGATGACATGATAGAACTTGAAGAAATTCAAGACTTTGACACGCGCGAACATGAGGTCTCTAAATCTTCTGATTTGGACTCAAGTTCAGTGGGAGCTTTCGAAGCAGACAAGGGTGATGATATGACACTTGCTAGGCATGTCATAGTCAGTGGGAGTCCTGTGATTAGATCAACAGTTGAAACCACACCAAGAGAACCCGTTGTCAACCAACCTGTGCAACAAGTTGCACAAGAGTAGCCTCCCGCAAGGGAACAGGGTTGCGCCGAGCGACCAACTGCATCAGTACCCACTGATAATGTTCGTGTTACATGAAGCCAGAAAAGAAAAGCACCAGAATAAGTCGAGCTCCGTAGGTCGAAGAGGATCCTAAAAGGACCTCAGAAGCAAAGCCTTATGATAGAAGACATCAGTGAACTTGATGTCGGTTTATCAGATCGGGAAGATCCCGAGACCTACAAAGAGGCAATAATTGATATTGACTCAGACAAATGGCAAGAGGCCATGGAATTAGAAATGGATTCAATGTACCAGAACCAAGTTTGGAACTTGGTATACTTGCCCCAAGGGGTTAGACCTATTGGGTGCAAATGGGTCTTTAAACGAAAGACAGATGTCGATGGCAAGGTACAAACGCACAAAGCTAGGCTTGTGGCGAAAGGCTACACGCAAAGGTATGGCATCGATTACGATGAAACCTTTTCACCGGTAGCAAAATTGAAGTCCATTCGAATTCTACTTGCGATAGCTGGCTACTATGATTATAAAATCTGGCAGATGGATGTAAAGACTGCCTTCCTCAATGGCAACCTTGAGGAAGAGGTCTATATGGTACAGCCGGAAGGTTTTATTAGTAAAACCAGGCCAACTGCTGTATGCAAATTACAAAGATCCATCTATGGGCTAAAGAAAGCGTCAAGGAGCTGGAATATCCGCTTTGATGAAGCTGTCAAATCGTTTGACTTCATCAGAAGCAAGGAAGATCCCTGTGTCTACGCGAGACACAGCGACAAAGGAGTTGTTTTCATGATCATTTATGTAGATGACATTTTGATCATGGGAAACAATGTCTCTAT
Organism: Plantago ovata; assembly: GCA_028274465.1. Classification (NCBI taxonomy): domain Eukaryota; kingdom Viridiplantae; phylum Streptophyta; class Magnoliopsida; order Lamiales; family Plantaginaceae; genus Plantago; species Plantago ovata. The sequence continues at coordinate 2,822 of JAHHQI010000192.1, read as the reverse complement.
GCTAGAAGAGACTAAAGTTTGGTTATCAAGTACCTTCTCGATGAAGGACTTGGGTGAAGCGAACTACATCCTAGGGATCAAGATCTTTAGAGATAGATCCAAGAGGATGTTAGGAATGACACAGTCCACCTACATCGACAAAATACTGAAGCGTTATAAGATGGACGACTCAAAGAGAGGCTTTCTCCCAGCTAGGCATGGGATATCTTATCAGTTAAGGATGTTCCTAAAACCGATGAAGAAAGAAATGCAATGAGTCGTGTGCCCTATGCTTCGGCAGTAGGGTCTATAATGTATGCAATGAATTGCACAAGGCCCAATGTGGCATACGCGCTTAGTGTCACTTGTTGACACCAACAGAATCCAGGAGTACCTCACTAGACTGTTGTGAAGAACATTCTTAAGTACCTTAGATGGACTAAAGAGATGTTCTTGGTGTTTGGTGGAGAACCAGAATTAAAGATGTCTGGGTATGTCGACGCTGGATTTGAATCAGATCCTGATGACTTTAAGTCATAGACATGATACATATTCAAATTGAACGGAGGAGCTGTCTGTTGGAAGAGTTCTAAGCAAGCCACGGTTGTTGACTCATCCACAGAAGCCGAGTACATTGCTGCATCAGAAGCATCGAAAGAAGCTGTCTGGATTTCAGAGTTCTTGAAGGAATTGAGGGTTGTTCCTGCTCCCAGTTCAATAACGATTTATTGTGACAATACGGGCGTCGTCGCTCAAGCTAGGGAGCCTAGATCTACAAACAAGAACAAACATGTACTTAGAAAATATCACGTTATACGTGAGATTATAGATAGAGGAGAAGTTAGTATAGAACGTGTCTCTACCACTGACAACGTGGAAGATCCTTTCACCAAGGTCTTATCAGTGGAAGTCCACTTAAGACATTATGCTAATCTGGGTATTAGGCATAAAGGTGACTGGCTCTAGTCCAAGTGGGAGATTGATAGTGTATATGTCCTAGAGACAGTCCTTACTAAGGGCATGGTGCCCTTATAGAGGGCATATATGTAATATTACACAGGTCAACGTAATATAATATATGTTTGTTGCATTTTTACTATTGAGTATCGCTTTCATATTTATATTACACCGGGAATGCAACATGTCATATCTCTATTACTGTCTGTATTGATATTAAACATGTCCCCTCGGATAGATGACCGATCACACAGATAGTGGGAGCTATGTGAGTTATCATCTATCCCAAACTCTCCCTAGTCGAGCTTCATCTAGGATGTAGGGGTCTGAATGAACCAGACAAGACTAGTATGCGTGGAGGTTATACTTGTTGGAGCAAGTGTGAGCCGATCCCACGGCCACGGAACGGATTGTTGGACAATCGAGAAACGTTCCCATAACTGCGCATAGTTGTTCGAAGAAGCTTTATCGAACAATGGAAGTACCCACTGGACACTCCCATCGATGTATACTCTACACCGAAGTGTCTATTGGAACCGGTAAGTTGTCGAAATGATGCCAGTCGTCCTTTGTACTTACAGGACTTTATCATCACATTTGTTGCCCCATATCCTCGGTGGACCCGTCGATGTCAGCTCTGAATAAGCAGCTGACCTAAGACACGATCCAGGATTATGGCTACATACAAATGGGGATGATAAGTGATTCTGTGAAGGATTCATCTCTCAAGTGTAGCATAGGAGAGCACTGCTCATAGTCTGCATAGTTGTGTTGGTAAAGTCACTGGCTAGTGCAAATGATATATTATGATGGTCATAAGTATATCTTAACCAAGCAACTCCTTGAGACGCCCGTGGATTATTATTGGGATAGAAACTTCATCGATCCTAGATACATTCGAGAAAGTCAGATGAAGGGACATTACCATCGCCGCGTTGAGCGCAACAGGCTTCGCAACGAAAGGGTTAGCTTTGAGAAACCTCTCAAACGTCCTCACGTATTAATATTGCAAATGGAACCGTCTAGGAATTCCATGTTGCCTAGTCTAGGACTTGCTTAGTATGATGAGGCCCTATGGGTCACACTATGTGGTGATTCAGTCTATCAGAATATCCTTGAAGATGGAATCGCAATTAATTTAGAATTAATTGTGATTGATGGATTATAATTGATTTGGAATTAATTATAATATTTGGTGGCTCAATTAATGATTTGGAATTATTAATTGACTTGGCTAATTAATTGTATTTTATGTAAATACAAATACAATTAAAGATTATATTTTGGAAATATAATGGAGGTTTGATTTGAAAGGATATGTTAATTTAGAATTAACATATGCACTTGGGAAAAATCTACTTGGAGTTTGAATAGCCTTAGAATATAAGTGGGTCCCAAAATTGGGACCCACCTCCTGTAGGACAAGGCGCGCGCGCGCGTTACTGGTAAGGGAAGGAGTTCGACTCCTTCCTCTATTAGAAGTCCAAGGGATAAGTTAGATTTTCCTGATTGAGTTTTGATTTGATTGGGAATGAATCTAGACTTGATATTGGTTTCCTTGTGCGATAAGAATTCGATTGTTATTCCTTTACGAAGTCTAATTGCTTATGTTTTAGGCTTCTATAGACTACTATATATAGTAGACTATTAGAGAGCTTTTACACACAGTTCAGACATAGACTTTCATAGTTTTTGCACACAGATATTCTACCCAGTTTTCTTAGAGAAAATAAAAAGCTCTCCCCTCCTCTCTAAAGCCACACGCGCGCGCCACCTCTGCCGGAGGAATCGCCGCCCGTCTTCTTGGTCACACAAAGAATATCCTAGCATTCTTCCGATAGGCTGTTCATCCGTTGGATACCAAGGTTGAGGGTTTAGGAGCTGGA
>JAHHQI010000190.1:0-25000 GCA_028274465.1 Plantago ovata | reverse complement strand
TATTTTCTTTTTCACTTTTATCATTTTATTTTCTTTTTTTTATAACCCTGCTCCTTCTACAAGCTCCAGCACCGACAAAATTCCGGTGTTGGAGTTGCCGGAAAGCAGCTCCGATTGGAGCTTTAACAACACCAATCGAAGCTGTTAAAGCTCCAAATCGGAGCTTTTGACAGCTCCGATTTAGAGCCTTTTAAAGCTCCAATCGGAGTATCCCTTAAACAACTCAAATCTAAGCGGTAAAAAGCTCCGATGGAGCTGTGTATTTTTTTTTTAATTTTTTTATTTTTATTAGTTTTTAATTACTTTAATGAAAATTATGGACTGAAAAATAAATCAATAATTATGTATGGACGTTTTTACAATAATATTTAATATCTTTTTGAGATTTAGATAAGTAATGGGTATTAATTTAAATAATTTATAGTCAATTTTATAAAATAGAAAAATTTAGAGGCAAATAAGCAATAATAGAAAATTGAAGTTGTTTGGTGTTTTTTGAAAACTAAAACTTAAATGTGGACAAAATGGTACTTTTTAGGTATTAATTCGCGAAAAGTCAAGATCGTAGGATAATATGTAATTGATGTGCACTAACAGGGAGTTATATGTAATTGTTGAACTAATATGTGTTGAAGGGTAATTCGTGCTTCTTCTTAAGTTCGTATTAAACCGTCACAAAGAACTATTTAGGTATTCTTCATGTAGTCTTCCTCTGATGAGAATAGGAATCCTTCATGTAGCTTCCTCGTACCTCAAAGAGACTGGAGGGGAGGATTAGTACCTCGTGCCCGGTCTGTCAAGGATTAGACCGGAGGGACGACTTTACGTGTAGGGAGTTGGAGGTCTTCCCTAGTAATAGTAGTAAATGTGGTAGGTGAGTGGTAGGTGAGTAGTAGGTGAGAGCTATGATTGCTTACCTAGGGATAATGAATGAGTCCCTCTATATACTTGTAGTATTTATTGTCACTTTATGTAGGATCGTGACAAGTGTCCGGCTGAGATTGAAACCCCCTTTGGCCCAAGCCCATTAAATAGGTCTATGGGCTTTGACCCAATCATCTTGACTAGGGTTTGGAGGGCATTATTGAATTTTCGGGTCTCATGGAATATTCTGGAAGGCGGGCCCCACAGCGACCGACCATGGGTGGTCGACCTGGGTCCTCGTGCCTTCCTCTTATATTCATGGTCCGAGTAGTGCTCTGCCTAGTCTCTTTTGGAGGGTGTTACCTTGACGTAAGGTCCTCCTCGAGCCCTGGAGATGCTCCTCGAGCCCCACAGCTGTCTTGTCCTTCTAGTGAGCTTATTTTAAGGGTCAGCCTCACAGTGATGGTCGGACCATATGTTGGTCGAGCCACACTCAAGTGACATACTTGGGTGTGGTCGCACCCTTTGAGGGACGGCACTTGATGCCTCGTCGCGCTCTTAGACCGCTCCAGTTCGTACATGCGGACTGGACATATTTTAACACCAACATATGTCCCCCTAGTTTCCAAGTATCTTTGTAGAAGATAGTTGAGGAACTATGTTGAAGTAGAGGTCGAGCAGAGCCTCGACTAGTAGTGGGCGAAAAAAGATTTCCGTATTCGTGCCTTGGTAACTTTCCCTCCTCCTATCTCCCCCTCCCCCCCCCTTTTTATAGGGTGCGAGCAGACGTTGCTGGGAACTTATAAAAGGGGTATATTTACTGGGTAGAGATCGGATTCGGGTAAGTGTTCCTTAGTGGAAGTAGGGTTCTCGATTTTTTGCCTCTTCGATATTATTCTTGTTGATTGTCTCGAGGAGACAATTGTAAGGTGATGGAATGGAATGACTTCCTTCCTCTTTTTCTTTTTCTTGGCCTTTTCTGACTCGAGGATCTTTGTGAGACAGTGGCTCCTCGGTAACATACCAAGACATTCTCTTGAATTTTCCTTCTCGTGTGATCGGTCCCTGATCGCTCTTCGGACTATCTACGTGTCACGGTCCTCGCTCCACGAATTACCTTAGGTGGTTAGGTAATCCGCGTTTTCTCGAGAAAGTGTGTCGATGCGGGAGCGTGGACGGTAGATTGGTAAATTCGTCAGGCGGCTGTGATCTGTGCCGTTGATAGTGGACACGTGTTCGGTCCGGATGGAGCGAGGGTAGGCGACGGTTCGTATTCCCGAGATACCCTTCTATAAATAGGCCAAGACCGATTCATTCCACACTTTTCGCAACTTATTCACTCAGATAATAGAGAGAGAGCGAGGAGCTTTTTAGGACGATCGACAAGCATACTCTTCGAGAACAAAGTAGATCGAGGACCTTTCAGGCGACCAAACGGAGTTTTTTCCGGTGGAGTTCGAATTTTCTGGTGCACTTTCCGTTTCCAAGCCTTCATCCAGACTTTTCCAAGTAAGTTCTTCACCCAAATATTTCAATTACCTGCTTTAAATCGTGAATGTCGTTAATGCTGTAGATTCGCATGCTTAAATGATGAATTTCCGTCGCCTGAGTTTTCGTCGGCGTATGGTGGACCTGAAACTGGACTTAATTGGATGTAAAGGGACTTAAACGGACTGTAGATTCACATGCTCCCCCTTTTTACTTTTTCACAATTCCCTTCTACCTCCTTAGGGTATCATCGTAACTATAAAAGTATGTTGATCGGGCTTGTAGGAGTTTTTATCTTGTCGAAATTTGAGCGGTTGGTCGCTCCATGCTCCTCGATCTTGTATGCTCATACTTGATCTCGTTGCATGCTCGTCGCTTTTTGTAGAATAACTTCTTTTTGTTATGCACTTTTTTCAGATTTTTCTCCATTCGGGAGGTCGAACATAACAAAATACATAAACGGACCTCTCGGACTATCACCAACCATCCTTAACTCTTTCTGGCCTACCTTTTAGGATGTCCGAGAGAAGCGACGATAGTTAGAACCGCCGCGAGGTCGAGGAGAACGGGAGCGACCATGATACGTCAGAGATATCGGTGACCTTCTTAGACGACACCCTCGAGCAGACCTCCGTGGGCGAGGAGCAAGCCCATAAATCCGAGGAGGAGGAAGGTTCTGAAGAAGACGAGGAAGGACTCGAGGAGGGTGAAGAAGGCGAAGACGCCAATGATGATGATGATGAGTCCGAGGAGGAAGAAGAAGGAGCTGAGTATCGCCTAGTTACTCGCAAAAGGCGTAGGAGCATTGATAGCTTCATTGACGATAGGACCGAGGAGGAAGGCAGTCCCGCTAATCCTGGAGTGTCCTCCGAATTAATCACTTTAGCCACCCAAGTACATGGTCGGAACTACGGGGCTTTCGACGCGGTTCCTCCTATGGACATCCAGGTGGAAAACATGGACGACATGGATCGACCAGATCCGGCTCTTTCTTGGTTCGAGGATGGGCGAACACTCTTTACAACATGGTGTTGTTATTGTGGAGAGCGATGATGATGACGCGACTTCTCTTAGGACTCCTCCTCCTAAGAAGAAGGTTAAGTTCCCTCCTCAAACCACTCGTCGGACCGTGGTTACTGATGACGAGGAGTAGTCTCCTCGTCCCATAGGGAACACACATGCGAGTGAAGCTGGTCCGAGCACTGCTAGACTGTCCTCTCCTTCCCTCTCCGAGATGAATAGGCAAGCTCAAAGGGACTTGCTTATTGGACAAAAATATGCTCCCGGGGAGGAGACAAGTTACCATTCAGTAGATCCTCGGCCTATTGACTTCTCCTTCCATAGTGACAATGTGCAACGGGTAAATCCCTTGGAGGAGATCGAATTCTAGCAGCGTAGCGAGGCAAGAGCTGCTGAGCTGGAAAGGGCTGCTGTCGAGGAGCCTCAAGAACATGCTCCCGGTAAAGCCCCCAAGAAAGCGAGGAAAGCTTCTCGCTCCAAGAAAAGTAAGAAGGCTGAGGCGGTCGAGAAGGAGCCTAAAGCGACAAAGGCGAGCCAAAACAAGTTCACCCAAAGTGCCCTTACAGTAAACCTCCCCGATCCGGATGGTGAGAAGAACGAGGACGGTATAATTCCGACCACTGCCTCCACAGTGAAAGATGATGAGATCTCTACTCTGCGATGGAAGTATACTCTTCCCGTTAGCAAGTTTGACATCCTCGTTCCCAGGGAGGATCAAACTTTTTATAATGCGCCTCCAGGTTACATGGCGGTCCATTGTCTCAGTCTAGATCGAGGATGGATCTTGCCATTCTGTGATGCTTTCCGCGACATCTTTAATACTCTTGGGATCGCTCCTTGGCAACTCGTTCCTAGTGCCTTTGGAACTCTGGTGTGCTTCGGAGTCTTTTGCAAGAAGCATGGGGTCGAGCTCAATTTCCACAACTTTAACCAGATTTTTAGTGTATCGATGAGCTCAGGTAATAAGTACTTTTACTACTTCAATGCTCGACCCGACTTAGGCTTCATCATGGACGCTCCTTCCTCTTCGGGCTACAAGTGGTTCCACCGGTACTTCTACATAAGGAAGAAGAAGCTACCTGATATGAGCGACGGGAAAGCTGAGTCGGGCGTTCCCAAGCTTATGTATCGAGGACGCATTGCCGAGAAGCATCCACTGCCTTCTGAGTTGGACCCCTGGGTTTTAGAGCTCGAGGAGAAGAATAGGTGGGCCAATCCCGAGAAGTATTTCTATTGGGGCCTCGTACTGCAACCTCTCCCATACTTAGCCGGCCTTTCCCCTTATGTTTAGACTGGGTATACTGGCAATAGGTTTTCAAACGACGTGCTCTTCGGTATGCTTAGATAGTTTTTCATACTTGCCTTTTTCATACTTGCCTTTTTCTCCGTTTTTTGATTGTGGTGTCCTCGCACATTTATCCTCCTCGATCCGTTTTCTAACATGTGTTTTTTCTGCAGCTTACTTGTTTCATTGGATCATGTCGAGGACCCTCAAGGCCAAGGAAGAGCAGAGGAGGAAGCAACCCATGACCAACAAGGATACCAAAATCCTGGCTCGCTCAATCTTTCTCCTCCAAGGAGTGCCTCGCACCACCGGGATGCCCTTGTGAAGGAAGGGCTAGAGACAAGAGAAAATACTATGGAGGCTCTTAAGAAGGCCGAGGAGGACGCAGCTACAAAGCAGGCCGAGGAGGTCGCTGTTGGAGAACAGGAAAAGTGGCCGGAGAATCCGGTATCGAAGAAGGCGGCCGGAGCGAGGAAGCTTATTCTCGGAGGGACCACTGAGCCTCCCCGCAAAAAGAGCAAAACAGATGCTCTTAGTCAGGAAGCGGAAGTGAAACGGCTAATCCAGTTGTCAGAATTGGATCGCGTCCATGAGCTCAGCATGTGCTCGCTCCAGGTAACTTCCTCATTTTCTCAAATAAAGTTCTAAGTTTGAAAATTACCTCCTCGATTATAGAACTTATTCTTTTCGATTTTATTGTAGGTCGAGAACCTGAAGGAGGCTTATGGCCAAGTTGCCGCCGATCGAGCAGATATCGGCATTGTTATCGAGGACCTGGTGAAGAAGCTAGCGGCCGAGAAGAACAAGAACAAGGTCGCTGAGATAGAGACTGGAAAACTGTATGCCAAAGTCGATCTGCTCGAGAAGGAGCTTGCCAAAGAAAGGCAGAGGACCAAGGGCTACAAGGGGGCTTATGCCACCTTGTCAATTTGCATGGAGAAGTTCAAAAACAGTGTCCTCTCCTTCTTGAAAGGCAGCCGTTTGGAGACTGCTCGCGCCTTCATGGCCTCGAACACTTATAAAATGGCCCAACAAGATGTTACAGATGCGGCGCGCGAGGAGGGCTTCTTCTCTTGTATCGGCCGGCTCAAGCGGGTGGATCTGCTTCCTACGGACTTCGATCTGGATGCGCGCGAGGATATGCACGCCAGTCGACACGAGGATCTCTCCCGCTATCCCGATGAGGAGATCACTGATGAAATGCACCAAGCATGCGAGTTCGGGGAGCTGGTGACCGACCCAGAGGTTCCTTATTCGAGCAAGCCAGCATATCTTCCGGCTTGGGTTCCGGAGTGCTTGAGGACCAGGATTCTCTACCCCTTTGAAAAGGCGGCTCTTCCCAATACCATTTGGATCAAGGTGAGCGACCCAGTTCTCGGTCGCCCTCAAGACTTCGTGGAGCCTGAACTTGTGGTTTACGAGAAGGCTATAAAAGAATCTCAAGAAAAGGAGCGAGATCCGCTCGAGATCCAGGAACTTCTTAGCCTAGCTCGAGGAGGAACTAGTGCAACCGGTCCCTTAATCTATCTAACAGGTAGCCGCACCCGATGAAGCGAGGAGCCTTGCATCTGCAGAAAACTTTGAAGGCCGAGTATGCTCGGTATAAAATGTTGTATCTTATTTCCTTAGAATGATTTTTGAACAATTTTTTCCTTTCCGCTTTCTATTCGGTCCTTTGTGGCATGTGCTCGAACACCTTCCCCATTTGTAATATGAATCGTAACTTCTGCATCTGGTCGATTTCTCAGTAAAATAATGTTGTTGCTCTTCGTTCCGAATTTCTATACTTGTGTATTTTTCTAACTCTTTTTTAGTTATGACGTATAACTTTTTAGAGTAGTTAACCTAGTATGAATTGGAATCGAAGAGGTAAGCTATTCGCGCTTTCTCATAATGTGAAACGCAAGTGTTGATGATACTACTTTGAGAAATGCTCCTCGAGCTGTCAAAGTAGTCGATCTGCTTGTCGAGATTTTTCTCCTTCTCGATATGGGACGAGTGATGAACGAGATTGTCAGACTCGAACAATCAAATAAATTTGTTTGAAAGCCAAATGACAACTCACAACTACACAAAACACGTAGTACAGAGGTAATATGACCTCGAGTGTCGATCTCTAGGGACTTAACTAGCTTTAACTACAATAGCTACTATATAAATTCAGAAAACAAATTCAACTTAGCTTAACTTAGCAATATATGACGAGAGCTGGTGATAGTAATGCTCATTCTAAGCATCGGGTTCTAATTATGCATGAAAGTGCAACACGTACTGCTTTAAAAGTAATTCGAATTAACAAACACCAAAAGACAGATTTGTAGACATGTATTTTGAAAGCTTTCTATCTATACTAATACTTGGCTAAGGTTGTCAGGCTTAGTTCAAGCAGTACTTGATAATTATAAATATTGAATCGATGATCTTTAATTGTTCTAGTGTTTCTAACACTTTTATACGAAGATATTTGGCTTAGTCGGATCAAAGAATCGAATAAAACAATTATACAAGTAAAAGACCCAGAAACTCAATCATGCACAATATGAACCCTAGCTATGAATTTACATACTTTCACCAACTAGAAATTTTGCTACTCATATCAAAATCAAGATCAACAATAGCAATCATAGATGAAAACATAACAAGCTCTAGGGTTACCACCGAGGGTTATCAATCTCCGGTGAATTGCTAAACTCACAAGTTTCTAGAAAGGTGAGAGATGTCCAAATCTCTACCTTCGTGCTCCAAATTGCTAAGAAAAAGTAGTTCTAAGAGAAAGAAAACCCAGAACAAGCTCTAGGGTTTATGTCTGCAAAATTATGATCTAAGATGTGAAAATTCGAATTTTATATATAAAATATCGCTGGGCTTCCGGAACGCACCAGGCTGACCGCCTGGCACCAAGCGGTCCGCCTGGCACGGGCAGCAAGTTTACCAGTTTTTTTCCTCTAATTTCGAATAGACATTCCTGGCGCGTCCGATCTTGGATTTGTACATAAGACCCACCGTTGGATAGCTCTTCGAGTTAGCTACGCGTAGGTTGTAACCTCATCCCAATCAAATATCGTATGAAATATGGGTACCCAAAATACTGAGACTATGCAAACGGAACTTCCATATTTCACTTCAAAGGCTAAAAAATCTTCACCCGAACTCCGAATGAACTACCTTTTCCGCCTCATACAAGATATATCGAATCTTTCATGTTCTCCTTGGCCTTGGGCACGGTTTTGAGCTCTGAAACTTGGTCTTTTGGCCTGGAAACACGTCCCGGTACTCCTTGACACACCACGGGTGATCTTGTTGCACCAAAACTTCAATGTTTCGCCATGATTTACATCCAAAAGTGCGATTTTCACCTAAAACCTGAAAATAACAAAAGAAATGGAAACGTGACACTATTCTAACAAAATGCACTAAAATGCATGCAAGAGGATAGCTAAATTGGTGCAAAAGACCCGAATGATAGTGTAAAAAACACTGTCATCAAACTCCCCAAACCGAACCTTTGCTTGTCCTCAAGCAACTAGCTAGACTCTATGCAACCTACATGCAACACAAAGAGGAGTCTCATGCCAAACAAGAAGAACTAATCAATTGTATCAACCAAATGCTTATGAACAAAGACCATATAAATCATATCATGGAAGTAGGTTGAAGAATGTCTCGATTGAACCTATACACATTCACATATGCACTTTGTTAAATAAGGGAGTCTCTCGTAACATTCTCTACCTGGACCTAGTCAATGACGACGTAATGATGCATATTAAAATACAAATGGTTGCCCCGTGCCGATGAAACTGAGGGCTTACTACTGTTCACCAAGTGAGACTTTCCCTCAAGAGAGGTCGAACCAATACTGGCTCTCATCAAACGAAGGAGGGTTCCCTAAAAGACAACACTCCCCTATTCTACCCGACTCTTAAAGCAAAAACTCTTCACCACTTCCTGAATGGTAGGACGAGGGTGGTCTAGAACAAGCCTTGGACTAGGCGACACGAGAACACAAGGAAGAATTTACAACTCGATTACGAACTACTACAAAAGCTGAAAAATAATGCAATACTTTGCTAAAACTGCTTTTTGGCTTGCTTGGACCCTTCTTTTGTTTTTTTGGGTATTATTCTTTTTTTCTTTTTTTTCTTTCCAGATTCCGGAATTTTTGATTTTTTTTTCTTTTCTCTCTTTTTTTTTTTTTTTTTTTTGGTATATAGCCAGCAGTAGCACAACGAAAGTACAATGAATGAAAATAACAATGACACTACGACCTCCCCAAACCAATTCGAAAGAATAGGTTGGAGCACAAACTCACAAGAAAAAGAAAAACAAACTCAACACGACTCAACTATACGAAAAACAAGTCATAGTAATGGTAACCCGCTTCCCAAACCTATTCGTTAGAAACGAATAGGTTTCAAACAAAGGATCACACACCTCACTCTACCTCCTTCCTAGGCATTTAGCAATCTCAAAAAGTAAGGTGAAGACTTGTTGCCTCTTAGGTACTTAATTACACGAGAATACAACCAAAGAATCTAACATGCAACATTTTATAAGGCCTTCGCGAACCGCAGTAGAGAAAACACCACATAGTGATGTCGAGACTACAAAGTTTACCTAGTGCACATACGAATATGACACGCCAAGCGAGACAAACCTCAAACTATTCCATAGAGATGCAATGTATGGTCAATGGTCACAAACACTTAGTCTATACAATAAAAAAGTTCAAAACATTTTGCAATAAACTCCACACAACATCATGCAAAACTAGACTAAGGATGAATGCATACGAACAAACTAAATCCTAAGAAAGCGGTAAACGTGCAAACAAAGGTTTACACGAGTTGAAATGAGAAATATAAGTCATTGGAATACCCAGAGATAACCCCCCTAACCTGAACTTCGCCGTATGTCCCGAACGTCGAAAGTGGATATTGGGTGAGAGCTGGAAGAGTACCTGTAACCTGTATTACTCAATGACACTCGTAAGAAACCAAAACGGATGATAAAAAGGGTAAAAAGGTCAATATGTTTGCATACGGGGGTGATTCGTGGTGTCCGGATGAAAATCTGGACACCCGGAGCACTGGCGCCCACAGGCGCACCGCCCCATGTGAGGGGCGGTCCGCCTGGGGTGCCCTGGGGTGCCCAGGCGTCTGCCTCTCCGGGGCGCACCGCCCCGTGTGAGGGGCAGTCCGCCTGGGAGCGGCAGATGCGCCCAGGCGTTCTACCTTTCCCGGGCGCACCGCCCCGTGTGAGGGGCGGTCCGCCTGGGAACGACAGAGGCGCCCAGGCACTCTGCCTCTCCCAGGCGCACCGCCCCGTGTGAGGGGCGGTTCGCCTGGGAGCAGCAGAGCCTTGGCTCCGAGTTAATCATCCCCGAACTCAAAAAATACCAACATTTTACCTATTTTATCACAAAAAACACACTCTAACACATACAAAAAGCACAAAACATTACACAAACTACCAAAAACTTATCAAAAAACAAATTGTTCGATGTATGCATGCAATGCAAGAAAGCAATTAAACTCCGGGTTACCTCCCGGAAAGCGCCATTGTTTATTAGTCTCTGACTCGACTTCTTCTTGTTCTTCAGTTCCTTTCCAGACGGGTACTAGCTTTCCCCTTCATGGATCTCTTTCTCATACCTAGTACCTGAGAATGAGAATGAACAAACGCAGCAAGGCCAAAAAAACTTATGGGGTGAGAATCAATGGAATGTACTTGATGATCAGAAATGGCTTGCAACGTATGTTGCTTGCCATCTACCTCAATAGTGCAAGATCCCCTGTAGGTGTCGATCACGGAGCGTACCTTGGTCTAGAAATCTCTTCCTAAAAGAACCACATCATTCATCCCACACCGCGATGCCGGCATCACCACGAAATTGGTGTAAACAGAAGTGCCACCAATCCTCATTAGCACATTCCGAGCAACACCTTCCGGCCTCACAAAGGATCCATCTGCCAGTTGCACAATGACCTTGTGGTTCTCTAGCTCTCCTAGACCACTCTTCTCAAACAGATTCATTGGGAGCACATTAGAGAATGCTTCCGTATCTAGTGTAGCACGGACATCATCGAGACCAGCTATCCTAACCTTAACATCAAACCTATCAGGGATTGGTTCGGGATCTTCATTCTCCTCATCACTCACATCGAATCCCAGGCCCTTATCTTCCTCCTTGGCCAAAGGAGGCTCACCTTGTGCACAACACTTGCACTCAGCAGCCTTCTTTATGGTGATCTCCACAAGAAGGTCTCCTACCAAGGTTATCGACATCGACTTCTCCGTGTTACTGGGCAACTTCCCTTGCTCCCTACTTGCTCCACGGTCGATTAGCTCTTGCATCTTTTGGTGAGCAAGCCTATTACTTGCCTCCAATTCATCAAGCGTACCCCTCGTCTTCTCTGAGTCTTCTTCATACCTCTTCATAAACCTTTGGGTGTTATCAACCATCTTCTGCAGTTTTTCCAAGAGAGCAGTTGACATGGACTTAGGTGCTTTGGCTCTAGGAGTAGGGTTTTCACTATGATCATTACCGTAGTTGAGATTACTACGGTCTTGGTTAGGTCCATAGGTTTGGTTCGGATGTGCATAACCTTGGTTGCTTCGGAACCCAATCTTCCAATATCCACCACGCGGATTCCTAACATCTTGCCCATAGCTAGCCTCCTCACGCCCCCAAATTCTGCAGCAAACACCTCTTCTTCTCCTGCTTCTACCCAATAAACACCATCGTTTGCTAGTTCAGACCTACACATATGAGCCCCATGGCCATAGTTCTTGCATACCCTGCAAACCTCATTGGAAAGAGCCTTCCCCATCGAGCTCTTAAGGGCCTGCCTCATCTCATTGGCGAAGCCATCAAACCTATCCCCACTCACACCATTCAACTGCACCTCGGGTTTTGCTGGAACTTCAGTTCCACGCTTCGTGTTCATGCCCCTTGGATCTTTGAACTGAGACCCCTTCGCAAGCCTCTCAAAACACGCCCACACATCCTCGGCGGTCTCCTTCCAAATATTCCCATGGCACTGGAAATCTACCATCTGTTGGCTCTCATAGGTGAGCCCATTGTAGAAGTATTGAACTAGATCAGTGATATCCATCCCATGGTGTGGGCACTTGTTCATGAGGTCTTTGAACCTCTCGAGAGCAGTGTAGATGGTTTCATCATAGTCTTGCTTGAAACCACTGATTTGTGCCTTCAGTGCGGTAGTCAAGGTATGGGTAAAATATTTCTCCATAAAAGCCGAAAACACCTTCCCCCAGGTGTCGAGTGATCCGGCCTCCAGAGTGCCCAACCATGCTTTTGCTCTATCACTGAGTCCCATAGCAAAAACCTTCATTCGCAACTCATCATCCGTAATTCCTTCTCCAGACCTTGGGAGATTGTTAATGAAATCCTCAATGTCGTTCAAGAATCCCATAACATCCTCCTTATCCATCCCGTAGAATTTCGGAAGCTGCTGGAGCATGTGATTTTTAATCTCCAAATCATGCGTAGCAGCAGAAAGGAGAACAGATGGACCTCTCATCCGTTCCGGTTGGGTTGAACCCATGATTTCAAAAGTGGGCGAGCCATCACAAAACCAAGATATCTGTGACAGGAGTAACTTGATGAACCGGTTTGTCAAACTCAATTAATCAAATAAATTTGTATTTAGCCAAAGGCAATTCACAACTACAACGAAAACGTAGTGTAGTAGTAGAATAACCTCGAGTGTCGATCTCTAAGGACTATAACTAGCTTTATCTAATCTAACTTAAGAATATAAATCAACAGACGACTTAGCAAAGGTTTTTCTTAACAGATAATGGAGATTGGTGATAGTATGGTCATTCAAAGCATAGCAGGTTAATAATCATGCATGAAGTCCCCGGTTTTGCATAGAGATCTTTGATCAATGAATTGTCCAATTGTGTTCCGTAATTATTCAACACTACGAAGATAGAGGTTTTAGATAGATCAAAGAAATAAAGCAATAACTCAAAATATAATGCGCGATATAGCCATTAGCATAATTATTAACCCTTCGCTAAAAAATCACATACTATCACCAACGAGAAGTTTAGCTACTCATAGATGTCATGCAATCAACAGAAATCATAGCAAGATTGAATGAAAACATGTTGAAAGATAAATAAATATAAATAGAAAAACTGTAAGATACAATGTTACCGAAGGTTGTCAATCTCCGAAGAATCGCAATCTTACAAGCTCCAAAATGCTAAGAAAAAGTATCTCCTAAGCTAAGAATCCCCAGAACAGGCTCTGGAGAAATTCCTACCTAAAACTAATGAGAAAGGTGAGAGAAAAGGTCTGGAAAAGTATGAAAAACGGAGAAAACTGAGCAACTATATATAGTGATTCGGCAGGTGTGGGGCGAGTCGCCCCACACACCGGGCGATTCGCTTGGTGTGGGGCGATTCGCCCCACGTCCCGGGCGACTCGTCCAGGAGGTTTTTTTGGCCTTTTAAGCGTTTTCGACGCGTTTTTTGATTTCTTCTCCTTTTCGGACTCGGTTTTTTCCTTCTAGTGACCTTTTAGCCTTCAGACTCGACCCCTAGACTTCAAATCCTATCCGAATTCTTCTGGATACTCCAAATATCGGAACACCAATTCCTTGTCTACTTCAACAAAATTGCCCGGAAAACCTCGTTTTTCAACCAAAACCTGTAAAATACAAACTAAAGGGAAACGTGACATGATTCTACTAAAATGCACTGAAATATAGCTAAATTAACATAGAGGATAGCTAAATTGGTGAAAAAAGACTCAAATAAAAGTGTAAAATACACGTTCATCAAACTCCCCAAACCGAACCTTTGTTTGTTCTCAAGCAACTAAGCTAGACTCTAATGCAAAAAACAATGCAACACAAAAAATGGAGTCTCATTCCAAATAAAATGAACTAATCTATTGAATCTATCAAAAAACATATGAACAAAAACCACACAAATCATAACATGAATATTGGTTGAAGAATGTCTCGATTGACTCATACACATTCACATAAGCACTTATGTCAAGACAAGATAGTCTCTCGTAACATTCTCTACCTGGACCTAGTCAGTGACGACGTAATGAAACATGTTAGAATACGAATGGTTGTCCCGTGCCTATGAAACTGAGGACTTACTGTTGTTCACCAAGTTAAGACTTTTCCTCAAAGAGGTCGAACCAATACTCGCTCTCATCAAACGAAGGAGGGTTCCCTAAAAAAGATAACACTCCCCTATTCTACCCAACTCTCAAGCAAAGTCTTAAGCTATTCACCACTTCCTGAATGGCAGGACGAGGGTGGTCTAGAACAGATGACACTTAAACAAAAAGACAAAAATTACAACACGATTACGAACATTACAAGAATTGAAAAATGAGACACAACACTTTGCTAAACTGCTTTTTGGCTTTTTTGGACCCTTCTTTGCTTTTTTGGGGTCTTTTCTTTTTTTTCTTTTTTTTTTCTTTTTTTTTCTTTTCCAGTTTCTTTTTCTTTTTCTGGAATTTTTTCTTTTTTTTTTTCGATTTTTTTAGCCAGCAGTAGCACAACGAAAAAGAAAGTAAAATGACTCACAAACGACTTCCCCAAACCTATTCGAGAGAATAGGTTGGAGTACAAAATTTACGAAAAAGGAAAAATAAACTCACAACACACACTAAAAATGAAAAACAAGTCTAATGATAGTGTAACCCCCTCCCCAAACCTATTAGAAAGAATAGGTTACAAACAAAGGTTCACACAATCTCACACTACCTCCTTCCTATGCATTTAGCAATCTCAAAGCAAGGTGAAGACTTGTTGCCTCTTAGGTACATAATTACTCGGGAAAACAACCATAAGACCCTAACATGCATCATCCTATTATAAAGGCCTTCGTGAACCGCAGTAGAGAAAACACCACTAAGTGATGTCGAGACTACCAAGCTTAACTAAGTGCAATACATAAATGTGACAAGCCAAGCGAGAAAAACCTCAACCAAATTCATAGAGATGAAGCATATGATTAATGTCATAGTTAGTTAATCTACCCAATAAAAAAGTTCAAAACATTTGGCAATGAACTCCACATAAAACATGCAAGACTATCCTAGGATGAATGTAGTGTATGCAACTAAAAACTAAGAAAGCAGTAAACGTGCAAATGCAAATGCAGACGGATAAGCATGCAAGGTACTATATGAAAGTATGTATGTCCTAGAGACAACCATTTGCAAGATGATATGTACTTAGATCATAATCAGTTTATTATTATTTATATTGCATATTAATTGGCTCTACATCTTTGGATTATTTATTTGGTTGTTTTAAGATAATTCTATAAGATGTTCCCATGGACTATATGTTATTACCAAATGTGTGAGAACTTGGATGACAGAACATAAGTCCTAAAATAGTCCCAATCGAGGTCATTGAGATTTGGGATATCAATGACGCACGTTAAAGATTGGCATGCGATCTGCATCATATTCTTAGAGGAATGTAGTGACTCTCACAACTACGAATGACTTGGTCATTCATGATGGATGCATGGTACACCTTAGAGGGTGTTGACTGACCCACCGATAAACCGTTTGATTAATTCTATTAATGTGTCTACGGAAGTATCGGTGTGTAAGGTAATTAACAGTCCTTTGACTTGAGGTCAATACTGACTACATGTGTGGAATAATATATCTTGACCATGACCAATGCTTGCACTCCACTTGGGGTAGATACGGCATGCGTTGGATATATTATGAAGCGCATGGGAGTAGTAGTTGAACCAAGATAGAATTCATTCTTCGCAATAGACATTGGAGAGAATACTTTACATCTCATAGTTAGGTTGATCGTTAGTCATTGGCCAATGCGTTACGATATATTCAAAATGGTTTTTGGATATGATCGAAGATCAACTAACAAGAATGAGAAAGAAATGAATAAGTTATTGGAACGGACACGATATCAAGTTCTAGACTTATTCGAGTGTTCGAGAATGAAGGGACTATATTAGCCTTACACTAAAGGTGATTTGTATATCCTTACAAACGTCCTTATATATTAATGTTTTCCGGTAAATCGTCTAGGTGTTTCACCGAGAACCTAATTAGATTAGTGGTTAATATATGAGGCCCTACAGGTCACACTACATGATTAGTACTTTACCAAATCGGGATTGATAATAAATAGATATTAATCAGATTAATATTATTTATTATTAAGTGTGGATAATTTTAATTGAGTCAAATTGGATTTGGAACAATTAAAAGTAAGTGGAAAGGTTGGACCAAATTTGAATTGGACATCAAATGAAATTGGACCGAAAATTGGGTAAGAGAGGAGAGGATAAAAGCTGGGCCAAAGAGGCCCAGCTGTTGGTTCTCGGGCGCGTGCAGCGCACGCGCCCGGCTGAACTTTTTCCTCTCACTCCTTAGACTTTCTCAATCCGGGACCCACTAAATAGAATGAGGTAGTTTTGTCTTCTAGCCTTTTATGCTTTAAATGCAAATATAAGGGTTGAGTTAATATACATACGTAATATTACTACTTCCTCTCCACAAGAAGACAGAACACACCTCATCTAATTTTTGTCTTCTTTCAGAAAGAAACAAAAATAAGTACACACTTGTTTTATCATAAATATCATCCTTATTCTTTTGAAAGAGTTTCCTAGCACTCTACGGTAGACGAAACTCTGTGGATACCGAGGTTAAGGATTTCAAGCTGGAGAATACGGAGGATTGGGATTTGCTTGGAGCGGAGCTTGAAGACTTGGAACTCTCTCAAGAGGATTACGAAGCCTACGATTGTGAGTTCGCGGAGGAGGAGATCGAGGAACAACAATTGGATTTTGCTGAACAAACTGACGAGGAGAATTTGGAATTACTAAATCTGTAAGATTTTTCTCCTCTACGTATCACATGTTAAATAACTGTTATCAAGATAGGTCGTAAAATTTTCGAAATTCCGCTGCGTATGCTTAGAGCAAAACGACCCTATATTCCTACACTATACTCATCCTACCAATCCCATGCTCTAAACCATCA
Source organism: Plantago ovata (assembly GCA_028274465.1). Taxonomy (NCBI): domain Eukaryota; kingdom Viridiplantae; phylum Streptophyta; class Magnoliopsida; order Lamiales; family Plantaginaceae; genus Plantago; species Plantago ovata. The sequence continues at coordinate 8,300 of JAHHQI010000190.1, read as the reverse complement.
ATGGCAAGCTCCAAACTAACAACACTAGTTCACTTAAATCCCATCCGCCCTCATGAATTTAAAGATAGTCCCTAGCAGTAAGAAAATGAGGAAATAAGATGTGATACTAGATGTTACCGCGTGGTTTGGCCTCGGTCGGCTGAGTATGCTGGATGTAAGGTATTGAGACTGCTCGAGGGGCCTTATAGGTGATCATCGGAGCTCGTGGTGGTAGTGGTAGTTCCATGGATAGGGCCAACTCCTCCATCAGTATTCATGGCATCCTCATTGTCCCTATGGTCTTCATTGTCACTACTGTCATCACCATCGTCACCAGTAGAGTTGCATTGTCGAAGAGAATCCTCAAGATTAGCCGTCGCAGTTGTGGAATCGTCCATCCTGTAGCTCTCCAATAGGTTGTGAACTGTTGAAGGGGAAAGAGCAGTGGTATCAGAGCCTCCCTCTCCAACGTTTTACACCCCGAGGAGGTTACAGTAAGCTGCTCGGATACTCAGAGGTTTTCTTCCATTTTTTCCAATGTCGACCACATTCTCTACGGTTGATGCCCCCGATGTCTATATGGCGCTCCCTTTAGAGGCAGTCAAGGGGCACCCCTAAGAGGGGCTGGGTGTCCATGTCATTATGTTTTGGAACCAAGCTAGCGATTCGGGACTTTCTCACCACTGTCGACTCAAGACTGAATCCGTTGTGGTGAGGTCGTCCCGGTGCCTTCCTATTCAATTGAACCTTGCAGTCCTTGTGATAGATTGCTGACGTAATAATTGTTTCTATCCCTTCGGTGGTGCATGAATAGGCATAGGAGTCCTTACTCCAGGTGGATTCTCGCTCCTCCTTTTGGATAATCCGCGACGTTGTTGCAAGAGCCCGTGGCTCGAACGCACCTCTAACGAGATCACTCTCCTTGACATGGTTGTAATCGATCCCCCTCCAATACTTCATAGTAGCCAAACGGGAGTGCTCCTCTCCCTTTGTGACATGGTTCCTACAAACAGCAGTTAGTACCGCGTATGACACAAAACTGACTCATGCATATGCTAATGTAAGAGCGAAACACACGAGTGATAAAATCAACAATCGAACTCCGCAAATCCTTCATGTCTAATCTAGCTACTAATATGCAATACACCAAAATAATCTCGACATGTACATATCGCATTACGCTCGTGCTAGACAACCAATAACCTAAATAATAAGGCTCAATTCATACCATAGTAGCGAAAAATTCTAGCATCATAAATCCTCATACCCAACAATTATGCATTCTACCATCATATCCATCATCATTACATCAGTAAACACAATCATATGTATGGAATCGAAGAAAAAGATACATTGCATAACAAGATAAAAACATCTAGTAGCAAGATTCCCAAACCAACAATCCAAGCATAATTGAGCATGCAATTGATAGTAAATAACGTTTCTAATCACACAACCAACCTACCCATACATCATATAAGCCTAATTGAAGCTCAAAACAGAAAACCCCCAAATTCGAAAAATTAGGGTTCATGTGAAGATACCTCAGATCTGGAAAACGAATGCACTAGAGTGAAAGCTGTTCGGATGAAAAGAAAGAGCACGTAATGGGCTTCGATTGAAGCTAAAGAACACAAAATTTGATGGAAGATTGAAGATTTTATGAAGGATTGAAGTTTTTTCGCGTTTTTTGGATTTTGGGGAGTAAGAAGTGAAGAAGATGAAGAAAATGAGGAGAAAGGGGTTTTTTCGCGTTTTTGATTCTGCAGAATTCGTGGGGCGAGTCGCACGGGGTGTGGGGCGAGTCGCCCCGCATGTGGGGCGAATCGCCCTGCACGTCCAGAGAGCGTGAAGCTCTCTGGACATGTGGGGCAATTCGCCCCCCACCTCCTGAGGTGGGGAGACGAAACTTTCGAAAAAACGCGGTTTTTTAATCCCCGAAAACCATTTTACTCATAAAACCACTCGAAAAAGTTCACTCAAACATAAACATAAGCACATACGACACAGAGACGAACAAATTCACATATGAAAAGCAAATTGTTCAATGTATGAATGCATGCAATAAAGCGATAAAAAACTCCGGGTTGCCTCCCGGATAGCGCCATTGTTTATAGTCTTTGACTCGACTCCTTCTTGCGCCTAGCTCTTCTTCTTGAGGGTACTAGACTTCCCCTTCATGGATCTTCTCCTCATGCCACGAACCTGTGAATAAGAATGAACATAGACAACAAGACCACAGTAGTTAATAGTGTGAGAAGCATTGAAGTGATCAGGTGGATCAGATATGGCTCGCAACACATGTCGCTTCCCATCCACCTCAATGGTGCAAGTCCTTCGGTAGATGTCTATCACGGAGCGTAGTTTAGTCAAGAACGTTCGCCCTAAGAGAACGACATCCCCCATCCCTGGTGTAGACGCCGGCATAACTACAAAATTGGTGTATACAGAAGCTTCACCAATCTTGACCAATACATTCTTCACAACGCCTTCGGGTCTCACAAAGGATCCATCCGCCAGTTGCACAATAGCCTTATGCTCAGATAGTTTTCCAAGGCTACTCTTCTCAAACACATTCATTGGGAGCACATTAGAGTAAGATCCCGTGTCTAGTGTAGCACGGACATCTTCAAGTTCACCAATCCCGACCTTAACATCGAAACTTTGAGGGAGTGGCTCGGGATCCTCTTGCTCCTCTTCACTCTCATCAGTACCAAGGTCCTTCTCTTCTTCCTTGGCTAGTGGGGGTTCTCCATTCTTGCAACACTCGCACTTAGCAACCTTCTTGATGGTGATTTCAACAGGTAGATCACCCACCAAGGTAATGGACATCGACTTCTCAGTGTTGCTAGGTAGTTTCCCTTGCTCCCTACTTGCTCCTCGGTCGATCAATTCTTGCATCTTTTGATGGGCAAGCCTAGTGCTCTCTTCCAATCGATCAAGTCTCGCCCTAGTCTTCTCAGAATCTTCTTCATATCGTTTGAGAAAACTTTGGGTGTGATCAACCATCTTTTGCAAATTCTCCATCAGTAGAGCTGTCTTTGACTTCGGTTGCTCTTTAGGAGCGGGATTTTCGCAGTGATCATTACCATAGTTAAGCCTACTACGGTCTTGGTTAGGGCCATAAGTTTGGCTAGCCGGTGCATATCCTTGATTGCTTCGGAACCCTCTTCTCCAAAATCCACCTCGAGGATTTCTACCATCTTGTCCGTAGCTAGCTTCTTGAGTACCAAATTCCGTAGCAAAGGCTTCCTCTTCGCCTCCTTGAACCTATTTGCCATCATCATATGCAAGCTCCGATCTACACATATGAGCCCCATGCCCATAGTTCTTGCATATTCGGCAAACTTCATTTGACACAGATGTTCCAGTGGCGCTCTTGAGGACTTGCTTCAATTCGTTGGTAAAGCACTCGAATCGATCCCCATTCCCCCCATACATAGGGGCTTCTTGAGTAGGTGGAGCTTCAGGTCCACGTCTCCTAACCATCGCTCTTGGGTACTTGAATTGCGACCCCTTAGCAAGCCTTTCGAAAACCGCCCAGACGGCTTCTGCGGTTTCCTCCCAAATATTGCCACGGCATTGGAAGTCCACCACTTGTTGGTTCTCGAATGTTAGTCCATTGTAGAAGTGTTGGACTAGATCTGAAAGCTCAAAACCATGGTGAGGGCACTTGTTCATGAGGTCTTGGAACCTCTCAAACGCGGTGTAGATGGTCTCATCATAGTCTTGTTTGAACCCAGTGATTTGCGCCTTTAGCGCGGTAGTCAAGGTGTGAGGGAAGTATTTCTCCATGAAAGCTGAAAAAACCTTCTCCCAAGTGTCCAGCGAGCCCGCCGGTAGAGAACTCAACCATGACTTGGCTCTGTCGCCAAGCCCCATAGCACAAAAACCTTCATCCTCAACTCATCCGTTGTTATTTCAGCTCCGGGTCGTGGGAGTTGGTTGACGAAATCATCGATATCGTGCAAGTACCCCATCACATCTTCCCTTGCTAAGCCATAGAACCTCGGTAGTTGTTGGAAAGCGTGGTTCTTGATTTCCAAATCACGAGTTGCAGACGAAAGAACAATCGCCGGTCCCCTCATACGATCCTTGGAGGGTTGAACCCATGCTTTCAGTGGTCTAGCTTCTGCCATTCCGTCGATTTCCTTGAAAAGACTGTGTAGAGATTCAGAGAAATCGGTATCCTCTATTTCCTCTAGTTCACGCCTTCGAAGTAGTCGCCTTCTTTTGTGGTAGACTCTGTCGATCTCAGCAATTGAATCAGCAAGCGGTGTTCCTCTAGATCGTGTATGTCGCATACACTATCTGTAACAAACTAGGAAAGGAGTATCAGAGAGAGATTAAATAGGAAAAGTAAAAACTACTAGAACTAGGAATTGAATGCTGAAAATATAAAAAAAGCTAAACAGAAAAAAGGAGTATAGTCCCCCGCAACGGTGCCAATTTGATGAACCGGTTTGTCAGACTCAATTAATCAAATAAATTTGTATTTAGCCAAAGGCAATTCACAACTACAACGAAAACCGTAGTGTAGCAGTAGAATAACCTCGAGTGTCGATCTCTAAGGACTATAACTAGCTTTATCTAATCTAACTTAAGAATATAAATCAACAGACGACTTAGCAAAGGTTTTCTTAACAGATAATGAAGATTGGTGATAGTATGGTCATTCAAAGCATAGCAGGTTAATAATCATGAATGAAGTCCCCGGTTTTGCATAGAGATCTTTGATCAATGAATTGTCCAATTGTGTTACGTAATTATTCAACACTACGAAGATAGAGGTTTTAGATAGATCAAAGAAATAAAGCAATAACTCAAAATATAATGCGCGATACAGCCATTAGCATAATTATTAACCCTTCGCTAAAAAATCACATACTATCACCAACGAGAAGTTTAGCTACTCATAGATGTCATGCAATCAACCGAAATCATAGCAAGATTGAATGAAAACATGTTGAAAGATAAATAAATATAAATAGAAAAACTGTAAGATACAATGTTATCGAAGGTTGTCAATCTCCGAAGAATCGCGATCTTACAAGCTCCAAAACGCTAAGAAAAAGTATCTCCTAAGCTAAGAATCCCCAGAACAGGCTCTGGAGAATTCCTACCTAAAACTAATGAGAAAGGTGAGAGAAAAGGTCTGGAAAAGTATGAAAAACGGAGAAAACTGAGCAACTATATATAGTGATTCGGCAGGTGTGGGGCGAGTCGCCCCACACACCAGGCGATTCTCCTGGTGTGGGGCGATTCGCCCCACGTCCCGGGCGACTCGCCCGGGAGGTTTTTTCGGCCTTTTACGCGTTTTCGACGCGTTTTTGGATTTCTTCTCCTTTTCGGACTCGGTTTTTGCCTTCTAGTGACCTTTTAGCCTTCAGACTCGACCCCTAGACTTCAAATCCTATCCGGAATCTTTTGGATACTCCAAATAGGCCTTCGGAACACCAATTCCTTGTCTACTTCAATATAATTGCCCGAAAAACCTCGTTTTTCAACCAAAACCTGTAAAATACAAACTAAAGGGAAACGTGACACGATTCTACTAAAATGCACTAAAATATAGCTAAATTAACATAGAGGATAGCTAAATTGGTGAAAACAGACTCAAATAAAAGTGTAAAATACACGTTCATCATAACTCACAACCAAAAATCAGTCCTGTTAGTTCTGACCAAAATTTGGAAATCAACTTCTAAACTAGACAAACTAAGATCACTTATTCCATAAATTAAATGCTGGAAATATAAATAAGCTAAAGAGTAAAAAGGAGTTAAAGTACCCGGCAACGGCGCCAATTTGATGAAAGAGATTGTCAGACTCGAACAATCAAATAAATTTGTTTGAAAGCCAAAGGTCAACTCACAACTACACAAAACACGTAGTGCAGAGGTAAGATGACCTCGAGTGTCGATCTCTAGGGACTTAACTAGCTTTAACTACAATAGCTACTATATAAATTCAGAAAACAAATTCAACTTAGCTTAACATAGCAATATATGACGAGAGCTGGTGATAGTAATGCTCATTCTAAGCATCGGGTTCTAATTATGCATGAAAGTGCAACACGTACTGCTTTAAAAGTAATTCGAATTAACAAACACCAAAAGACAGATTTGTAGACATGTATTTTGAAAGCTTCCTATCTATACTAATACTTGGCTAAGGTTGTCAGGCTTAGTTCATGCAGTACTTGATAATTATAAATATTGAATCGATGATCTTGAATTGTGCTAGTGTTTCTAACACTTTTATACGAAGATATTTGGCTTAGTCGGATCAAAGAATCGAATAAACTAATTATACAAGTAAAAGACTCAGAAACTCAATCATGCACAATATGAACCCTAGCTATGAATTTACATACTATCACCAACTAGAAATTTAGCTACTCATATCAAAATCAAGATCAACAATAGCAATCATAGATGAAAACACAATTGAATTGAAAGATAGAGTATGAAAAAGGTGAGATACAAAGTTACCACCGAGGGTTGTCAATCTCCGGTGAAATACTAAACTCACAAGTTTCTAGCAAGGTGCGATAAAAAGATGTCCAAATCTCTACCTTCGTGCTCCAAATTGCTAAGAAAAAGTAATTCCAAGAGAAAGAAAACCCAGAACAAGCTCTAGGGTTTATGTCTGCAAAATTATGATCTAAGATGTGAAAATTCGACTTTTATATATAAAATATCGCTGGGCTTCCGGAACGCACCAGGCTGACCGCTTGGCACCAGGCGGTCCGCCTGGCACGGGCAGCAAGTTTGCCAATTTTTCCTCTAAGTTCAAACAGAGATTCCGGGTGCGTCCGAACTTGGATTGGCATGTAAGACCCACCGTTGGATAGATCTTCGAGTTATCTACGTGTAGATTTTAACCTCATCCCAATCCTATATCGTATGAAAGACTGGTGCCCAAAATACATAGACTATGCAAATGGAACTTCCAGATTTCACTTCAAAGGCTCCAAAATCTTCACCCGAACTCCGAATGAACTACTGTTTCCGCCTCATACAAGATATCTCGAATCTTTCATGTTCTGCTTGGCCTTGGGCATGGTTTTGAGCTCCGAAACTTGGTCTTTTGGCCTGGAAACACGTCCCGGTACTCCTTGACACACCACGGGTGATCTTGTTGCACCAAAACTTCAATGTTTCGCCATGATTTACATCCAAAAGTGCGATTTTCACCTAAAACCTGAAAATAACAAAAGAAATGGAAACGTGACACTATTCTAACAAAATACACTAAAACATGCAAGAGGATAGCTAAATTGGTGAAAAAGACCTGAATGATAGTGCAAAAAACACTGTCATCAACGAGCTTCCTCGAATCCCAAACTACTTCCTTGGGAAAATTCGGGAAAAATTCTAAGTGTAGAATTCTTCCTGTTCGCTCCCCAGGCTCTCCTCATTCTTATCCCCTTGAAATGTAGCTCGATGAGGCTTTTTCAGGGATAGGAAATCGGGGAGTTATGGTTCAATAAGCGGGTCGAGCAGCTCTCTAGATCGAGCAATAGACGGCTTGAGCAACTCTCTTGATCGAGTAGCACTCTTTTATCGTTTTAAGTATAGAGCCTCTTACTTGAACACTTCTTTGTTGAATGATATGCATTGCATTGATTTGTTGGAAATTCAATTACAATGATGGGCTTCATGGCCGGCTTTCTTACAACTTTTTCCATGCTTCTGAGGTTGCTCTACTTAAAACTTCTACTTCCTAAAAACTTAAACCAAAAAAGAGGAGGATAACTCTCACACAAGCTTGTGAGGAATCCCTCTCGATCTGAGAGTTGGGGGCCTTTCACAGGAGCTCTTCAAAAAGCTTGTTTCTCACACACCTCAAGCGTAGAACCTCTGGAGGTTGGAAGTGTTCCAAGGGTTCTTCAGCATTCTTCCCTCCATGTCTTGAAGACGGTAGTTTCCATTGGACCTTGCTTCAACAATCGTGTAGGGGCCTTCTTTGGGTTGCATCTTCCCAACTTTGCCCAGGATGTCCGCTCTTCGGAGCACTAGGTCTCCTACTTGGAAGTCTCTTTCCTTCACACTCTTGTTGTAGGCTCTCGCGATCAACGCTTGGTACCTCAGGATGTTGACTAAAGCGGTGCTTCTCGCTTCATCTAGCGTCCCTAGATCGAACATCCTCTCGGTATGATTGTCCTCGGGTTGATACCCTTGGATCCTGAGAGTTTCCACGGCCACTTCTGCTGGTATGACCGCTTCAGAACCATAAACTAGAGAGAAGGGGGTTTCCCTTGTCGCCGTCTTCGAAGTTGTGCGATATGCCCATACCACTCCATCAAGCTCGTCGAC
>JAHHQI010000019.1:0-33988 GCA_028274465.1 Plantago ovata | reverse complement strand
TTTCTACTATTCTAGCTACTAGCTATCGGCATAGGCCCTATCCCCATGTCCGTTGGAAGCTTATAGATTAGATAAACTATCTTCATCTACCTAAATGAATCTTGCATTTTCTCTTCTTTTCTTGCTCCTTTTGCAGGAAGTTTCGAAGGTCTTTTTCATAAAGAAAGAGCGGAAGCACTACACTCATAAAGAAGGATCCCTGTCCGCATATGTCTCTCTTGCTTTCTTCCCATTATCGAGGTTGTTTTACGACCCAACCTCGCTTGGAAATTTCTTGTTTTCTTTTTTCTCTATCGGTACTCGGGGATTAATTAATATAAATGAATATGGCAAGATCTAGGGCTCCACTCACTGACATAGGTAGCACACCAACCTATCGATCAAATGCTTCCTTGGCTGCTGGTGGATTAGGCAAACTCCCTTCTTTTTTTATCTGTTCTCTTTCTTTCATAAAGGGTCCTTGAGCTAGAATCAATTGCATGGACAAGGGAAAAGGCTTTAACTTCTTAAGGGATTTATACAAAGCTTCCTAATAGTAGATAGAGATGTTGTTTTCCTTGCACTCATTTCTCAACTTACTCCAAGGAGTTCAATTTGCCGAAAAAGGGGGAATCTCTTTCATAGGAAACTTGAGCTCAACTGATCTTTATTTAGGGATTTCTTTTTAGAAAAAAAAAAAGGTACCTGCTTGGTCAACCACTCTACTTTCTTAAGCACTAAACGAAGGCAGTCAATCCATCTTTCTCTATCCTTATTTTCATTGTTGGGCACTAAAAGTCTTTGTGAATTTTGCAAGTGGAGTTAGTAGATGAGGCGTGGGCAGAAAACTGGGCTAGTTCGGAGAAGATTGAGATGACCCTTTACTTTAACTTTGAGCTCCAAAATTTTTGTATTAAAAGATTTCTTCCTCATCCCCCCCACTTGGTATCTTGGCTCATACTTCGTCTTTTGTGATGGAGGCTTCGCTCGTAGTCTATGGACCTGCCGAAGATCCCTTAGAATAGCAACTCGAGCACAGCTTGGACAGCTTATTCCGCCTTTCTTCTTAAACAAGAAATTCAACAACCAACATTGGTGATTCTAAAGGATAGAAGCTCGATGGAACCATCACGACTTCCTTCGGAACTATTACAAGGGATGGAAGCTAGTATCCCGGAGAGAGGCTGAAGCTAGATCTATCTCTTTCTTCCGTAGAATCTGACCTTAAAGCCTTCTATCTATCCCTCTGAAGATATCTTCCTATTCCAGCTTCATTAATGAGAAATCCAATCTACTTTTTCATTGCGAGACCAACAGGTTTGAAGGTTGCAAAGTTTGAATTCATAAGAAAGGAAGCAAAATAGAGAGAGAAATGAAAAATAGGACAGGAGGGGGGGGAGAGAAGGCTAAGAAAGGTGTATTTGGTGGAAAATAGAGGTCATTGGTTCCACATGTGGTCGAGTCACGACAGGTCAGCTGATCTGGGAAGCTGGGGCCAGATTTCTTGTTGATAAAAAGTACAAATAGAATCCTGCTAATTCTTTGTTGTTGCCCGAGGCAATTCGATTTAGAAAGCACGTTCTAGGTTTGTTAGAAGCGAACAATTCAACCCTAACCTTTGTTCAAGATTCAATCTAAACGATGATCCTGGCGTGTCCCCCCAAAATGATGTCGGAAGACGAATATGCAATCTTTCTATACGGAATTCTGGCTTTCAAGAGTGACCTGACGTAATCTCATATAATATATAAAAAATAGGTCGAATTGAACTGAGAAGAATGCCAAGCCTTTCTTACATTCTTGATTTATTTGATATTGTGGAAGAAAGATTTGGTCAAAAGAGAGTAAAAACGAAGTGGTTGAAGAGCGCTAAGCTAGGCCGACCAAGACTAGCCAAACACAGGATTAGCAAAGTGGATAGAAGTCCGAAAGCAAGATAGACTCCTTTTAGGTAGCCCCGAACTCCCTTAGTGAGGGCCTCATCTAGCGCATTAAAAGAGATTGTTTGAATCTTCCTTTCTTGGTACTATTATTGTATAAATAAAGATAGAAGGATTTTACTTCGGCTAAGGAGCATCCTCTCGATAAGAATCAGCGATAGCTTTGTCTTAGGAAAGGAAAGCACTAGTGCCCTGCTTTGGGAAATTTTGGACGATAGATAATAATAGTAAGCGCACCTTGAGAACCTATAATGTACCATACTGGGTAGAATTTTCTCACATTAAAGGGTGGTAAGAGAGGGAGATTCCAGTATTCTTAGCCGTAGCTAGACTTGGACTGCCCCTCTCTCGTTGGCACTTTAATTTTCTCCATCCCGCCAGATACAGTTTTTATGTGCAAGCAAGGACTTCTGGTTCTGCTATCATTGAGTCTGAAAGAGTTTTCTAGAGGTGAAGACATGTGTTTCGATTCTTCAATTGAAAGGCTCCCCTCCGACAATGAGGGGGATAAGTGTAATTAGAAATATCTAGAACAAGTGACCGAAATCCTACCGGGAAGGATCTTCGCATTCTTTTTCTTACAGATAATTTATTAGAGGTGATACTCTTGCAAGCTTACCACAGTCAATACACGACTAGCAAACAAAGGATATCCTACCTAGAAAGAAAAGAAGCTCCACCTACTTTCAGGTAAAGTAAAATCGCAAATAAAAACATTCCCTGTACGTCAACGATATGCATTCCAGTTGCATAAATAACTAGAAGTGGTTGTGTGGTTCGGCAAGTTATGTGAAAGTCCACCACCTATCTTTAGAAGCTTAATAACCATTGTCAGAAAGAACATCAAAGGTGAAATGAAATCCTACGAGAAAGATATAAAGGGGAAGAGACTCAAAGTCGGGATACTTTTTGTGCCCTTACGGAACAATTTGAATTGATTGACTAGTCTTCGATAGAGCTTGAACCTCTAATTGGGAAAAGAAAAAAGATAAGACTCTCTTTTCGTTTACTTTTTTTTATCCCTGTCTTTCTCTTATACAATAAAAGAGAGCCACTAAATTGAATAGAATATATAAAGCATGAAGTTGGATCTGTATAGAAGAAAGATTATGCTAGCCATATCTACGAACACTAGTGAAATTTGATTTTCTTATGATTTTCGTTAACTCAGGACTGGCGCCCTTTGCCCTAACCACACTAACGATGGGGCGGCTAAAAAGTGTATCCAGGAAAATGAGTTTACAAATATGCAATAATAGAATCATCGCTGATAACAATGTCAAGGGCCAATACTAAAGTTTTTTTTTGCTTTCTCAGGGGCAGCTATTGATTTCTTTTATTAGGTCTCAACGAGCCTTGTCTCTTAGACCTTAAATCTAACCATTGGATTTTACCACGGGGGAGATAGATGTCACCTTTTCTCTTTCTCTTCTTCGTTGTCTTAAATTCCATATTCATTCCTTAAGTCGAAAAGGGGCATGACCAATTACTAGAGTCGCCCTGACGCTCGACTAAACGGATTGATAGGTTTTCACCATTAATGAAGAAAATCGATGTCTGGAATCTTCTGGCTAAAGTAAGATGCGAAGCATGAAGGGAAATAGAAAAGAATGCATGTCCTCGCTAATGTAACGAACGATCAGAAAAAATTCTATCTTGTAATAGAAGAAGGAGCACGTTTCGTCACGCGAAATGAATGAACATATCTGAGGTCCATCTGCAGTATTGGATCACCATACCGTGCTTGAGTTATAGAAGCATTGTTATGGTATGGAAAAGCTTCTACGTAGGTTCAATTAGTTAACACATCGACTCTCTATTTCTTCTTTCTTTATTGATAGTTTTCACTTTGTGTGCAATAGGGAATGGTTAACCATGGCTTGCTTGGCTTACTAGAACATAGTCAGATCTTATCGATCGAGTGCGATGCCAAGATATCTTTCTAAGGGAGCACCTTTCGATTTTAAGTCCGACCGCTACCCCTTTCTATGTGCAGAACGAAGTAGGCAGCAGATCGAGATTCATTTCTCTTCTTGGTGTTAAATTCAATTGCACTTTACCTATCTCTTTTCAGACTCTACTTTACTTTGTCTACTAGCTTATTGCCCTGACACTGATATATCACGGCTCTTTCTCGTTCTTTCAGCGATGTAATTGAGAGAAAGCCCTAATCTCCCGGTACAGGCGAGATCGGCATAAAATAAAACAAGGTTCAAAATGGCCCTTCTATTCAGCCAGCCTTGTTGTTGATCAGTAAATAAAGCATTCGTGGCAGTAGCAGTGTTTTCGAGGGGAGTCTACTAATAGGTATTATTCCCTTGTGACGAGGTAGATAGAAGAAATTCCCTTAACAGTCTTTATCCGGCACACTGACGTTGAAAACATCTTTCATCCTGCAGTGATAGAACCTAGCGAGCCGGGACTACTCCTCTGCCACAACCATATAAATTTCTAGTCTGGAAAAACTGGAACATATAAGACAAAGTATCTCTTTAGACGTGCAGTCACACAGTATTGTCTACGACTCTTTCCCCGGTCTCGGATTCGGATGAATACGACTCATTCACCCTTTCTTTATTTAGATGCCGTCGATCAGAAGAAATATTCTTTATATAAGACATATCCGAAAAGTTAGTGGACCGTATTCGCTTCTTGATATCTTATCATAACGTTGCTTGAAATTGTGGAAGTGGGGTGGGACACCGTTCCCAGTTTAGATGGGGCCCTAGTAGTTCGGGGGTGCTGCTATTTCTCTTGTTCAGAGGTTTCGGTTTCCATCTCAAAGAACGATGATTGTGGATCCTGAGAGTAGCTATTCGATTCTTCATGATGATTATAGAAATAAAGAGGCGTAAACTTTGTTTCTGTATGGCCTCAAAAAAGAGGGCATCAGTTCTGAATCCAGTGCATATTCCTTCCGTAAGAGTGTTTATTATTTATTGCCTCTTTACTCCGTGAGGCGCAGGTGTTCACCGAAGAAAATTTTCAGCTATATACTATGGGAAAAAGAGGAGTTTGGTCTTATCTTATCTTGTTCACAAGCTCTTTGCTCTGATATCTACGAGATTTGCATGTTATCAGCAGCAAGATCTGAATCACGGAAGCTTTCTAGCAGTTCTTACTTATTTAAATTCTGTCTGGATAGTTGGAAAACTGAGCCACACCAGCAGTTTTTTTAACACCGCATTATAGCAGGCATTCTCTCGGTGCTAAGTGCTTATCTGGTAACATTAGTTTTTGAAACATAAGCCATTCTTGGTGACTTCCTTATTTTTTTCTACTTTGCATTCGTAAGGGGCATGACCTTGCCATTTTCAAATAATGCATTAGCAAAAGTATTTAGTGATGGTGATTTATATAATATACAGTATAATGGATATTTTTAATTGACAAATTTCTACACACTAACTACGTTGGGATGTGATAAACGTAGAACCGGATTAAGTCAATCCAAAATAAGAAAATAAAACAAAAATTTCTTCTTATTGAAGAAGCCTTGGTTGAATTGTAGGAAACTTCATTTTCGCGTGTTCGTTAATAATGCATGAATGGGGACTCCTTTTGGCCACAGCCAGTTTCTCGTTTATCAGCGGACGGAGTACATTGGATCCGCTATGATATTGTTGATGCTCTAATGAGATCAATGGTCTGATCTATTAAGATTGGGAATTGGATCCTATGACTACTGTTCTATGGTTAATGGTTTTTGATGATAAAAAAGAAAAGGAGATGAGATGTAATGTAAAATATACATGAATGAAAAGCCATCAGAACCTATAAGCTATAAAAACCTTCCTTTCCTTCGTTTTTAAAAAGGATGGAAAAAAAAGAAAGGACCAGCCAGTCAAAAGAGAGATTTTCTTTCTACTAGGGCAAATAATCGCCTTTTCATCGAATTTAGTAATCGAAAATGAGTAGAAGCACTTATAGCCATAGTAGGGGAAGCATTTATCACAAAACGAACCTAAACGATTAAGGAGCGATGACCCAGCTTGGTTGGTGGGAAACGACTCTCTCTATTTCAGGATTGGATGGACTGAGATTCAACAAGTGAGTGGTTAGGATAACGATGGTCCCGGGCTGTAAAACGTAGCGGTATACTTTCTTTGTGCTCCTAAGGCCTACCTATAAGCAGCAAGCCACCTAATTTAAAGAAAATGCTTTAGTTGCAATTACTGCAATCAAAAGAGGTCAAAGACTTCAAGAAATGTTTGGAATATTACAATCCAAAGACAAACGTTGGGAGAATGCCACTCTTTCCCTTCCCTACTCCCTATTTCCAGAGCGAATCGGTGATATACCTATCCAATCAAAAGAAGGTATTCATCTCTCAATCTCGATAAATCATAAAAAAAAGAACTACTTTGAATTTATCATAAATAATCAATAAACGTGCCTAGTCAGGAATTCTTCATTCTGGATTCGCATACACGGGTTGAAAAAAGGCATGAAGAAACAACATAATCAGCCTTAGTTGTCAGTAGAAGCGCATTTCCCAACTAGTTACGACTAGAAGCGCAGTATAAGACCAACCATTAGAATAAGGGAATCTCGAAGAAAAGAGCATTCGTGAAGCAAGGAATGGACCTCTTTCTTATGCTGCTGCCACGGAGTGAGCCGTCTTCTCGGAAAGCTTTCGCGAAATGCTGATTTACATGAAGTTCACAAACGGTATATTATGGCGAGATCAAGAAGAATGATTAGAACCTTCTCTGCATTCGTACATAAGAAGGCATGGATTTCCGGGGCTTTAGAAAGAAAACTACAAGTGGAAGGTATGTAAGGTAGGGGCAAATCGAAGCACTTTAAAACAATAAGGGTTGAGGGTGGGAGACGATAACACTAACTATCGTGAGGTCAGTGTCACATACGGAAGGGAGAAGGTATGTCTATTTAAATGTGAAGAGCATTAAGTTGCCTCCTATGATCGCAAGGCTCGTTCGAACGATCGACTACATGCTTTCCTAAGATAAGCTAGCCGAATTTTATACTGGTGCAACCCAACGTGATGACAGGCGAGCTCCAATTAGCAAAAATGACCTAACCGCGGAAGGAAAGTCATGTTGATCTCAAGCCCATTTTAAGTCTCTCTCTCGATCGAATTCTTGGACATGGGAATGACCTTAAGCAGAGAACTATATTTACCCGTTTCCATGAAAGCTCTAGTCTGATAAACTGGTCGAGGGAAGGCCCTTTTTAGGGCCCGATTCTACGTGCACATTCTATTATGAATATGTTGCGTCTTTGCCACTCCTGACACTATTTTCTAGTAGGGGCATTGCTATAGGGCACAGGTTAAGTACTGCGATAGCCAATTCCCTCTTTTTTCTTTAGCTCTCGATGTTTTCTCTCTAAAAAAAAAGCCAAAGAGAACCTGCCCCCTCTGGGATTAGAGATTACAATCTAAGGTTTCTTCTTCTTATTAATAGCATGATAACTCGGACGGTTGAGGAGACACTTCAAAAGGAATACCAACTGAATACGTGCAGGCCATTGTAACTTGTTCTGATGTCCTTTTTGAAAATGAAAGGCAGAGGACGCTTTTGCGAAATAGAATTGACTGGTGAGCCGCAACACCTTTTTTCTGAAGCGAAAATTCCGAGGATCCGTGGGATTCCACCCCGAACCTTTGATGAATTAAGAGGAGGTCAACCAGAAGCCATACTGCTGGCCCACGTGAAAGGAAACTCCCAAACCGAATCTTCTCTTCTCAGAGTCGGATAAATAAAAAATAGAAGGTATTCACCATGATCTAAATGTTGAAGACTGAATCAATAAGACCGCGCGAAAGTGAGCTCTGTCTCGAAAGGGAAAGGGGGCTCAGGTTCAGAGAAGTCTAAATGCTGAAACCCCTTCTTATCTCTTTTTCTCTACTGAGCGATCTATATATAGTTGAAATTTCTTGTGAATTGTTAATTAATGCATAATGCAAGCTTTCCGGAGTTACCGTGAATAGAGGCTCCTACATCCTCTGAGAACATGGTATAGCGCTGTTGGATTAGATCTAGAAGCTTTCCCTTCTACACTACGTCTAGGTCTAGCGGAACCTCCGGGGATTGGACTTTTTGCTGCTTGGATGGGATAGGGAATAAGAAGTGAAAAAAAAAGCTAATATAGATTCTGAAAAACACCAGAAAAGACGCAACTAGATAAACTAAATTAATTAGCATAAAGGTAAGTCCCAGATAAAAGCCCCATTCTATCGTACGTTGAAAAGGTTTTCATTGTTCTTTGCTTACCACTTTTTTTAAGAAAATGAAAGAAATCGAACCAAAGAATAGAATCTCCTAATCCACTTTATTGTAGGAGTAAGATCATTAATTTTCCTAATAGAAGAATTGAAGTAATTGCATAGAATAGATAAAGAAAGAAACATTTTCAGTGGAGTCATTAGTCGCTATTAGTCACTTTATTAACCGCGACTCAGGTATCTACAAGCAGATCGAGTGCAAGGCGGCGAAAGAGCCAATCCATAGACGAATAATGCATCAATGAGAAGCTCTTTTTCGAAGCCATTCTTGTTCCTTCCTCTCTATTCCGATAAGTAAAAAAAAAAGGCAAGTCAGAGGATCTCCTAACTGAGAGAGTGAGACTTCTCCCCTCAGGCCCCACCAAGTCATGCGAAAGGAGCATAGCTGCCCCTGCCTATTTCATCCCTCTACTTAAGTTGCTGTGGAAAGTCCCATTCTCAGTATGACGACGTCCATCCTTTTTTTGAATTCATTCGTCTATATCTATAGAATTCTAATAGTACCTATTTTAGGACACAGTGGACTCTTGTGAATGCAGTTTTTCATCAACTATCTGGGGCCACCTCTATTACCGGGATAGCGATTTCAAAACACGGTGCAATGAGCGAAAGCTTAGCGGAGGAATACCGTGGACACCGTGAATACAAGAAAGCCTACTTTGTTTGGCAGGATCATTGACATGAAGTGGGACATAAAAACTCTGCCTTTTCTCGTCATCTATGCATGACTCCTCAAGTACTCTAGCTGGAATACCTTGTTCTTACAGAAAAGAAATAACTTCTACCCCCGAGGTTTGATGAGTGGTAGAAGATAAACTGGTTAGTAATGCATCAAGGAACTATTAGCATCTCTTTCTTTAATCTTCCATTCCAGCTAGTCAACGGAGCCTATATTGAGAATCTTTCTTCTTTTGACAGAATTCTTGGATCTAGAAATCACGCTAGAAATCACGTAATAGAAGAAATCTTAGAAATGAAGATGAAATAGAAAGATCTTTTTTTGTTCCATTGTTGGACAACCGTTGCTCAGTACCGGTTGATATGGGACCGCGAAAGCGGCGAAGTCAGGGCGTTCGAGCTGAGTCTCACACCAGAAGGTGTATAGGAGCTTAGTAGGCTATTCAAGACATATAGATAGTAATGGTTCATAACACCTCCGAAGGTGGCAGACAGAAGGCTCGATGGAATTGAGGAACAGTGCCAATTCGATCAAGTAATTGAAGTGATAGTAGTTGTTTAGACTCCACCGTCTTTATGAGTGGAACCTCCTCACTCAACATTTTTGAGTCAGTCTTTAACTCAAAAGCAGAGCTTATCTACGACAAGTCTCTCTCTGGGCAGCAATTGGTTGATGAACCGGAAGCATTGAGGAAATTGGATACTAAGAGTAGTCCCAACGAAGCACGCACTTAGGAGCTATTGAATAACCCTTTTGTAAGTAAAAAGCGTTGACTTAATTCTTCGCTAAACTTATTTTTTAAATAACCTCCTAAACTCTATTACAAATTATTGAGAGAGAAGCCACTTTAGATAGGGGATTCAAATGGAAGCTTCCTTCCAACTTTCCATTTCCAAAAGGAACAGGCTTCGACCAGTAATGTCCAAGAGATCCATGACAAATGGAATGCCTGTATAAATCTTCTACTTATTAATTAATGGGGGCAATAAAGAAGAAAGAGATCTTTTCACTTCCAGCTAGTAGACAAATGCCACAACTTCCTCTCTTGCTGTTTTGAGAGTATACCGCGCTGCAATTGTTATTAATAAACTTAGAAAGTAAAGCAATAGATCTTCCACTTGTCCTTTTCCTTGCTGCCGGATAGAACGTTGTCCAAACAGGTCTTGCGGAGCCTACCTTTCTTGGAGGATTTAGATAGCTTTAAATTACTAAAAGAATCTATTAAAGACTGAGCGAGTAGAAAAGCAGTTTCAAGTAAGTAGGAGGTTCCATTCCTCAACTGTACTTGAGTATTTTGAAAAGCAAACGATTGGCTGCTAATCAAGTATCAGGAAAGAAGGATTCATGGGAAAATCACGCTTATGTTGTAGGCTCTTCTAAGGCGCATAGGCTCTTTTTTGCTTTCGTTACCGCCTTCCCAAGATTCTTCGTCTCCCTTTAGTAGTTCAATGGGACTGCTTTCCTGTGAGTGAACGGGAGAAAGGGAGTAGCTTTATAGAGGAAACGAGAGAACAACCTCACTGGAACGAAACTGGAAAATTCGTTGGAATGGAATTCTCGATGTCAAGGGTGAGATGAGAAGAAATAGAACAAAGAAGAAATAGACGTCCACTTCTAGATCCCTTGTTGAATGGGGAGAAATCTTTTCTCGGCTAAAAAAGAAAGACCTTGGCCCCAAGCTACAGGTGCGCTCCAATAATAGAGAACCTTCGCTGGGGTCTCTTCCCTTTTCTGCTAATCTTGCAATGAAAGAATCTCTTCTAGATCTATCTTTGCAAGATTAGCGAGGAGGGGAAAAGAAGATCGGAAATCATTATCATTAGTTCGAGTCACTACAGTAAAGTAATAAGAGAAATATACCGGACAAAATAAAGGCCTAGGCTTCCGCGTGTCCCCCCCTATAATATAAGAAAAGAAAGTCTTGGTGGGCTGGCTAAGTCATGCAACAAAAGACACATTTGTGTAGAGAACGAACCTATGCTTTTCTCTCTTTAGGTCACTGGTAAATAGATTGTCAAGGTATCTTTAGAGATCTTCTTCTAAGTCGAACAGTTCTCTCAGAAAAGTAAGTGCACTGGGCACATCTTTTCCTATATTCTCTTTAGTCTTTCTTTGTTTAGTCTATGGAGTTGGGGAAAAAAATGACAACTATAATAATAGGTAGGTCTCACATTCTATTGGCATCAGAGTGAACCAGAACTTTGATAGCGGACCCACACCAAGTGACTCGAAAACGCTAACGCTGGGCTTTGGTCTCTCTATAATTTGCCGAATCTGTAAACAATGAAGCTGGTAGGAGAAAAGAAAATAATTCAAAAGATTTCTTGCTAATAAAGTCAGGAGATTATGCCAGATCGAGATATAAAGATGCGTAACAAGAGTTCGGATTCTCTTTTCTACAAAACAAACAAGCTCGTGTAAAAGCGATAGTGCAGGGGCTTTTGCAAAGGTAAGACCCTTACCAACAAGAATGGAAATGCTATAAATCCTGATGTCGGTACAGGTAATCATCTAGGGCGTCTACTCGTGCTCCAAGTTAAAAGTCGAGGCTAAGCTCACCGGCCTTTGTTCGGGTTTTAGCTTGCACTGCATAAAGTCGAAATCACTACGAAGAATCTAATCTAATCTCATCAAGGATAGTGAAGTCGTTGCCAGATCTGATCTTGTACGTCAACTAGGAAAGAAGGCCACCCAGCCCCTTCCATTACAGGAGCAGATGAAGTCAAAAATACTTGAGAGAAAGCACAGGTCCTAAAAAATAGAAAGAAAAAAGAAAGTGTTGATGATCCTGCCTCGATTTCCTGTAAAGTGGTAGGAATGGCTCCAACGTCATGAAAGGGTTCACCCAGCAATCAGAAGAAGATGTAACCACTTCTCGTCGATCACTGGCACTTCGTCCCTTAGCTCCCCGCTGTTCATCTTCTTCGAATTGTTATTGTTTTTTAGGGTCATAATCGCCCATTGGAGTGTCGGATGCATCCTACCATTGACCCTGTTAACGCGCGTTATAGCGCACGAAAAGTATCAATAAAATGGATTCTTGATCTGAATCATCATTTATAGAACCACTCGCCACAACCACTTTGTTTTCGTAGTCCTACAAATCTTTATTATGAGGAACACGAACCTAACACTCTTGCTGGCGGGGCGGGATCCTACGTGCACTAGAGACGAATCTGTTGAAGTTGAATCTATGCTTGCATTTCTGCTTCGAAATGAAAAAGCTAATGCAAAGGATTGAACTGCTGTTGTTCAGTACTCTCATTACTATCTACGATATTTTGAAGCTACACCTATCGCACAGAAAGAGGTCTTTAATGTGAACTACCCTATTCTATTTCTATTCTGATAAAATATTTGGATCCATGCCTACTTCTTTGAAAGCAGGCTGCCCACTCACCAGGTGTAAAATAATTGTATCAAAATGCATCACAACGAAGTGCATCTTCCCCACGATCTTGTCTCTGAAAGTCGTATTCCTTGAACAAAAAAAAACAGGCAGGGGTCAACAAGTTTGCTTAAATATCTAAAAAAAGAAGAGGGAGCTCCAGGAAGATCAACCGATTCATAGGTTTCAACAACCCTAACGGGGAATTTCCCACTAGAAAACAGTTTTATTATCCGGAAAACGACCACAGTCGCGAAGAGATTACTTATGAACAGACACTGGACCATTGCCTTAGCCATCAATTTCCATACGCGTGGCATACTGCCTTCACCCCATTGATTATAGCTTTACTCGCCCATGTGCCCCAACTAAATCACCTCTACTTGCTTACTTTGAGGCTGCTTCCCTATCGTCTGGCGGAAAAGCTAACTATTCTGTAGCTAATCCTGAAAACCCTTCTGTTAAAAACTCTACTACCAAAGCAAGGCCTGCTCCCGTTGAGGGGATCAAAGATGCAGATCTGGATGACGAAGCGGGTGGGGTCTTTGATAAGCCGGCTTAAAAGCATGAAAGCGATCCCCAATCTAGTATTCTTGAGAAGTGGAAAGTAAGCTGTACCAAGGTACGCGGTGGGCTAAACTCATGAACTTTTTCTTTCTTCTCGAAGAAGCTGTGGCGAATCGGAAGAGAAATCCCGAGATGATGGTGTGGACGGCAACCCTTTTTATTCCTTTTTATCCCATAGATATCGCTATGGCAGCTAAGCCGGTCCCGGATTCAGTGAGTAATCCACTTTCAATTCCAGTGGACTTTGTGGTGATAGACATTCCTAAGCATAGGCGTAGACGCGGGTACCTATTTTTACTTGTAGCCACCGTTTCATTGTTTTTATAGCTCTCCTGCGGTACACGAGGTGGGCCCCAATTTATGAAGCTGAATTCGCGAAGACTCACCATATTTCTCTCCTATCTTTAGGGATAGAAAATAGCAACTATCTAACTTCTCTTTGTCATCTCTCTCTATGCTCTATGAATCGATAGAATTCGAAACTAGAGTATTTGCTAGGGTTAATACTAGAGCGCTTTAAGCCCTCATTCTATTCTGAATATCTATTAATGCTAGAAAGCTCTCAGCCCTCATTTGCTCCTTGAATGGCCAGATTCACATACTATCGACGAACTTTGAACCCTTCTAAATACAAACTATGTTTTCTACTTTTATTTGTATTGGATTTGCTTCTTTATTATTTTCTAGAATACTCGAAAGCTAAACCATAAAGTTAGAAAGGAAAATAGGACTAGAAAGTATCTAATTTATTTTTCTATCTTTCCAAGGTTTCTAATTAGTTCTATTCGTTTTGTATTCTTTGCTTGCCAACGAAGAATCTATTACTCTCTATGGTTGGCGCCTTTACACCGAAGGAATATGTGTGAGGGATTCCTTATCCAATATCTAGAATATCTCCCCTCCAAACTAGATATTGAGCTTAAAAGCAGACTTTTAGGACGGTCCCAACTCTCAAAGGGATCAAATAATATATTATATTCTTCTGCATTAGGTTTCCCATCCATCTCTAATAATATAGTTATCTTTATGAATCTAGACTTTCTCTTCTCTATCTCGATGAAGAATTAGAAGCTCAGCAACTTTCTAAGGATTCGAAAAGCGCAATAGGTGAGCCCGCAAAGGTCAATTGGTTGTACCAGAAATAGGACTAGATTCATAGGATTCAGAAAGTATACATCTGGAAGATTTCATAAGTGTGGAAATATCTATCTTAGTCAAGTAAACTCCTTCATGCGAGAGCAGGCTCAACTTCTTGTAGAGGGAAGAATAGCATATATTCATTAGTTTCTTCTGGTCCAGTTGTCTTATCAGCTCATGAAGTAGTATAGTTATTAGTCCATAAAATATCTTAAATAAGATAGCGACTATTCTCAAATCTCAAAGAATGCAAGGATAGCTAAGAAATGTCACTCCACATACATGCTCGGGATCCGTCTCTAAAAGATATCTTCCAAGATCCGCGGATGGAAAGCGATATCATCCAGCTGGAGAAGATATCATATAATATATTCTATTCTCTATTATTAGTCTTCTATCGGCTAGTCAAGTTCCGCTACTATTATAGTATAGTCATCAATCATTTATTAGCTAGCTAAGCTCAAGGATCTGAAAGACCTCGACTGAGACAGAAGAAAAGGAAGAACCAGAAGCACTTCCGAGACGAGAAGGAGAGGAAGTCATGTCCATCCAGTGAAGCGTAAATAGAGTGGTTGTACCGCTCAAACATGCGTATGCTATCATTATCAATCTGAGTTTCCTTACATCTTGAAAAAGAATAGAGAATTACTAAGATAAGACTTATTCACGAGTCCGTAGGATAGATCCGATGCTTCCGAACGGGGAGATCAAAGACGAGACATCCTTCCTCCGCTTAGCAAAGTAGCCCTAAGGGGAAGAATATAATAACTTTTTTCCAGAGTTCCTTCGCGAGAGTGGGTCCGGGCTCTTGTAAGCATTTCAGGTAGGCGCGGGCTTCAGTCAGTGAATTTATGTGTAGTTAAGAGACAAGGCTGCCTTGCGCGGTTACCACTCTTAGGAGAAAGACTTCATTTCCATCCAGAGTTCGAGATCCGAGCTAGACCAAATAAAGAATCTAAAATCTCAGGCTTCGCAAGCGATATTTTAGATGTTCGGGGGATACAAAAGGCTCATCAGGTCTTTTAACGCTCAATATTCTGCATTTATAGCTGCATCTTTTTATATCAATTGGGGTTCGACACAGAAGTCATAGTCCACTTGACTCTTCGAAAGGGGTTCTCATTGTAAATAGACTAAAAGTGTGAAAGAAGGTCGAAGACAGAGCAGCTCATAGGCAGCACTCGATAGGGGAACTCTCCGATGCCAACCCTAGTACTCAAGCTTCCGGAATAGGCGCTCTTTTTTGCTACTAATTTCCATTTCCTAGAAAGTGTCTTCCGGGACAAGAAGTTGCACCCCGTCATGTAAGACTCCCTGCTCACAGATGATTAAGAGAAAGAGACTCAGGGGCAGCAGCACAATCGGCAGCCAGGAAAAGTACTGGAAAGTCGTTCGAGGCAGAAGCTGAAGAATCTACTTAAAACGCCTCTTCTAGGTCAAGGGAGACACCGTCAAGGACTTTCTTGCCTCTATATCCCAAGGGATTCGACAAGGTCTTTAGCTCCAACAAAAAGGGCTTCCTAGGCATCGTTGAAAGAATAAACTTTTGTTGCAAAAAGGTCTCGGGCTGGTGTTAATCTACGACAGGAAAGGGGGCGATCCTTTCTCGGGCTAAACCCATAAGAATAAACCTACTAACTGTTTGAAAGGGTTCCAGCTTACTAACCCTTGACCGACACTCTCCTATTAGATTAGGAGGTTGGAATCGCTTACTCACTTTCGCATTCCATTGTCAGTGTCCTGCAATCGCTCGTTTGCTATCCAAATCTTGGCGCCAATAATTGGTGTTCATCTTGATAGATTCATACATGAGACATGGGCTCCTCCAGTCCATTTATATAGCTGATTTATGACCATTTAAATTCTATTTCATGATTATGGTCAACTTACTTCTATGTCAAGATGATTCTGAGTATTCACCGCTTGGCTCGGATGGTACTCATCGCGTCTTTCAACGGCAAACTGAACTGTCTCATAGTGTTCTTGATAAATAAAGAAGACGGCATAGCCGGATTTGGGTATCCAAGGTTTGTAGAGAGGGCCTTGACAGTGAATGAAGTTCGTTTTGCGCTTTTCTAGAGGGAGAAGCCGGGTTGACATTCCGACTTCTGAGCCAGAGTGGATCAGTTCCTTCTCTTTTGTTATGGACACCTTTATTCTTCGTTAGACTGCTGGAGTAGACTAGACCATTGAAGGGTTCCAAGGGTTAGTCTGCTCTTTACAGCTAGGGACCATCTTGATTAAGGACAGATCTTTGAACCAACGAGTTTTAGTTTTGTCAATAAACAAAGGAACCGCTTTCACCATAGGAGTTTCGGTTGAACGGTCCTTCCACACTCAGTCGCTAGCTCCATACGGATCAACTATCATGTTTTCACTTTCTGGAATCTTGATCTGAACAGGTTGGGCTTGTTATAGGCATGGTTATCTCCTGTACTTTTTTGGTCGACTGCTATACACTATTATACACAATCACAATAACTTGTCGCTTTTTGGCTTGCAACATAGGGATCTCAAAACAAAAGATTCAATCCAGCTCAGATTCCTCATTTCTGCAGCTACCTTTGAGTCAGCCGTCTCTTGAGGGAGGTTTTCTTTTGTCCCTCGCGTCCAACTCTCCTTGTCCTGGGAGCCTTCTTAGTTAGTGAAGTGGATTATTAAAGAAGTTCGGTGCGTATATCGGGTTGGTGCGGTCGGGATTCCTCGGTTCCGTTCACTTTTCCGTCTTTGATGGAAGGCAAAAGGAGGATTTCACGAAACAGACTCTCCTCTCGTGGAGTGAGAAATGAATGATTTTGGAGTGGCCTCGTTCTTCTATCTTTTTCTTAAAGAAGCGGACCCATTTAGGGATTTTAGCGAGGAAAGAAGAAAGTTCTCGCTCGAAAGCGGGCCCTCCTTTTCTCCCTTGCATGAACTCCTTAATTCTTAATCGCGCGATGTGGCGAAACCACCGGATTAGCTCTTTCTCATTAGCCAGACGGGAGCAGCATAGGGCCAGTGAGATTCTACTTGTGAGGACTTGGGAAAGAGTTTTCAGGAAGGCGGGAAAAATCTTCTTCTTCACCTTCCTTTTTGGATCTCCCAATCCTAATCTACTCATTAGTCCTAGGAGGTAGTCGAGCGTCAGCTTTTTCTCCCAGGTTATGAGCGGCGTTCTTGTCTCAATGGTACCCTCTGGGGTTAACTTCGTAATTAGGCCCAATATACGAATCTTACGACGCTGTGTTGTACGTCGAAGCTCCATGGATGTAAAACGGAGCCCTAACTCCTCCAAGCTACTTTTATAATGAGCTAGGAATCGATCGTAGATTCTTTTCGAGTCGTTACCTCGGCCAATCCCTATGATCATGTCGTCGGCATATCTTCCGTAGCGCAGGGAAGGTTCTTTTTCCATTGCTTCGTCCAAAAATAAGTCTACCCTATGAAGGTAGATGTTCATAAGAACCGGAGACAGGGAGCTACCCTGCGGAATGCCTTTCTCTTTATTTGTGAAATCGACCCCCTTACGGTCTCGGGGGAATGGATAATCCCTTCCCAAAGCCTCCTTTTCTTCCAGCTTCTTCTTCTCTTTGGTCCTTTTGGAATCGTTGTTGAATCCTCATTTGAAGCACTTGATGAAGACAGATAGGCCTAATCAATTATTTGTCTTACTAACCTTACGGGTTCTGGCAGATGCGACAGTTCTCTGTACATCTTTTCAAAGCTATCTTAGATGTCCCTGCTTCGTTGCCTGCTACTTGCTACTCCCTTCAGACTGGCTTGGGGGTTCTCTTGTGCTACCTTTCTTCTTGGTACTTTGGTCCGGGGTTGTTTTCGGCAAGGCTTCCCGCTCACTTCTTCTATTTCTTGTCCTTTCTCCTTTTCTCTTTCATCTTCGCCCCAGGGAGCAGTTTGTTCTTACCAATTCTGGGATGGGGGTTATGCTAAGTCACTCGACACTATAAAGGAGAGTGAGGAAACGTGCCCGGGGAGTGATCTTTTTCCGTATAAACATGGAATTGAGGAGATGGAGCATTAGTCAAAATAGAAAGTAAGAGCACCAATTCCAAGACCTTCAGAAAAAGAAGGAGAAGATCGCCCAAAGTTCTTCGTGTCTATTGCATTAGGTTGGGGTGCATTTCTCTGCCACTATAGAATAGAAAGATCTCTATTCCATACAACAAAAAAAAAAAGAGCTTACAACTAGTCCACGTTTGACTTCGGGACTATAGATAGAGAGCTCAAAGAAATGGGAAAAACGGATGTACCAGGAGAGAAAGAGAAAAACCATTCCAAAGAGCAGAAGAACTCGCCAACATAGAGAGGATCCAATAGAAGCAAACCGGGATTTCGCCCTACTCGAACACAGCTTTGTCATTGCATAGTGCCTATGTCTAGCAAAAATGACATGCCTTACTTTAGGGAAACGGAAAAAAGGGTGAGTTGTCAAGCCCAGGTCGGACTCATTGGGCTAGGGTACTCGGAAGAAAGAATTCTCTGGATAAAATGAGATGAGCCGGGAAGGGCTTTTAGCAGGAAAAAGGGAAGTGCACTCAGCAAGTCTTAGTGGAGAATGGGATGCCTCGACCAACCTACTAGCCCCCAGATTGGACACTCAGTAGACAAAGTTGAGATCCTAAATGTAGACTAGACCTTTAGTTGATGAACTAGAGAGGACTGCTACAACGGCTTGTTTGCGGAAGCTATTTTCACAATTGCTTTCGATTCTTTTAGTGACCATTCCTTTGATATAATAAAATGGAACCTTCTATATTTTTATTCTTATACGACGACTTTATTTGAGTTCTTCGGCTCCTCCTGCCTGAACTCGGAAATAACGGAAGAAGGTAATAGAACAACGGAATTTCTTAGCCATTTTCTCTTTCAACATGACACCATACATAAAAGTCAAGATTCCTCTATCGTAGAAAGTCTTTGGCTTATAAGGGCTCTACAAGAGGTGAACTACTGTTAATGATAATAACAGGATACTTTTAACCATGACCTTGAAAGCGCCTATGGCTCGTACCGAAAAGGCCTTCCTTATACCTAATTGTTCAGTAATCCATTGCAATACGATGTTTCTTCAAAGAACTTTAATAAACTACTTCTGTACAATAGCTGATACCATTATTCCTTTTCGATCCCAGCTTTGACAAGTTGGCTGGATTTACTGAACAGGCGCAGAGTGAAAGAACCTCGGAGACTTACTAATAATGCAATACTCAGTGAGCGGTGATTCGTCTAAGCCAGGGTCAAGTGCATGAAAAGAAGTGAAGAGGTTCCGCCTTCGATTAGCTATTCATTAATCCCGTCTCAAGGAGAAAAAGCCAGAGATTCCTAGACGAAATGGTCTAGTGCACCCAGCGGCGAGATAAAAAAGGAAAAGGAGAGAAGAAAGTGATTGCTAGCCGAAGTAGGTATCTCGATTTCCTTTCTAAGGCTACCCTTTGGCAAGATCTTCAAAGGTCCTCTCGATCAATAAAAATTCATGGAGCGATGGAAGATAAGTGGGAAGAGATTGACAGGTTTTAGTCTGCATTCCCATAACTAGCTAGATAGAACAAGGATGATGGCATCCATCTACACTATAATATAATCCCTATTGATCAGAAAGATTTCCTTCGAAAAGACGTTGGTGAAAGAAGAACTTCTATCTAATATCTAAGATGAGGAAGAGGTAGATCGTTCTTACCTTGGCCAGGTAGGTGGAATGGTAGGATTCTCTGTGGGCATATCTTTCCCTTCTCCGGAATGCTCTCTTTCCTATTTAGTCTTCTCCGCCTAAAGTTGACTAAACGCTAGCAAAAGCTTTCTTTAGTCTCCCCCCAGTCTACTGGAAAGACCTTTCTAACTGATTGAGACGAGACTTGGGCTTATT
This sequence comes from Plantago ovata, assembly GCA_028274465.1. Lineage (NCBI taxonomy): Eukaryota > Viridiplantae > Streptophyta > Magnoliopsida > Lamiales > Plantaginaceae > Plantago > Plantago ovata. Next base: position 14,188 of record JAHHQI010000019.1, on the reverse strand, counting down.
GGGTTGGGGTCCTCAGATTCCCCTATCTTTCTTTCTCTGGATCTGGATCAAACGACTGGAAGTCCAGGTATCAATCCTGACGTCCTTCGGAAGTGGAGCAGACAGATAGCGTTGCCAAGCAATTTCATTTGGATGGTTCACTGAGCAAGTGGCGGAATTTGGATGTCTACACATCTCTTTCTAGTGGGCTGATTGCTATCCCGGGCTAAATGAGTGCCTGAGGTTCTTAGTCGTTGAAAGGACCTCTTGTCGGAATTCTTAATCCTCTTCTTATTCCATTTCTTTTTTGCTTCCTTTCAAGTGGTTTGTTCTACCTTCTTCTCTTCTGAATCTTTTGCCCTACTAGGGTCTCGCTCTGCTTGGAGCTCTTTAGGTGCTCATTGCCCTTCACAAAGAGAAATTTCTTCTGGGTCTTTCTGAAGGTTCGAACACCTATGCTTGTGGGCTTTGACTATGTCTGCTCTAACTTTACTCGATGATAGCTCCGCTTTTATTTCTTCCCTTTTTTCGATGTCGAAGCTCCTTCCTTATTCTTAGTAGCCAGGGACTTTGGTTGATAGTCTCACTTTCTTCTCTCCTTATCCTTTATTCATCCGGTTTCGGTCCACCGGGAGAGCTATTGTCCTTCTTAGCCTTAGCCTTCTTACCCTTGCCCTTTTTTTTTACTGGGAATCGAGTTGGTTTCCACGATCTGGTCCGTCTTTTTACCGTTTCAATGCCTGATTATCTATTTTTTAGATGCTCTTTTTTTCCCGGACCACAGAAAAAAGAAAAAGAATTGGATTCCTATTTTGATATTCACCGTCTTCCAATTAGTAGTAGCTATTTTCCTATTTGATGTCCATTTGGGGGCAATCCTCCCAAAACTACTAGTTGTGACTTCCGGCGGGATTGTAATATTTCTATCCCTTTCAGTCACAGAAGAAGGCAGGATAGTCGTTCCCTGTCTAATAGCCCATTGCTTCCTAGCAGGTGTTTTGGGTTATTGGGCTGGAAACTGGAAATTCATGTCCTTCTAGAATCTATTTCTTCTCAATAGTCAAGGAATTAAGGGCCAATAAAGAGAGGAATACCTGTCACCCTGATACCGATTCTGTGATCCATGAAAACTCTCCCGGTTCGGACAAGCATGACATGAAGAGAAGATGGACATGAATTTCCAGCCAAAGGGGCACAGTGCTTATTGTATAGACAACGAAAAGCCAACCACTTATACTTATGTTTCCACTTTCCTTTCATTATGAAGATGTATTACGTCAAGATCCGTTGCTTAAATCGAATTACTCCAACGCTATGGAATTACCTGGATTGACTCAAATACGAATAGTCCCTAAAAAGGGCCCTTCCCCCCAAAAAGGAAAAGTGGCCATGGAGATTTCGTGCGGTCAGAAATTCCTACAAAGAGAAAGGTCTTCGCCAGGAAAGTCCTTTCGCTCCGGGGCCACTCAAGACCCAAAAGGCACTGTGAGTGACCTAGCACAACAAAGCACTCTCCGAGGTCATGGAATGTCTTATTTTTTGATCCGGATGTCGACAGTGATGTCTCTATTCGATTCTCCGGTCGAAATACGGGAAAACTCTATTACATTCTCGATGGAAAGGGAGTTTTGCGAATTATCCCCAGAACTGGAAGAGCATTTCGAGATCTTCGAAGAGATTCGAGGCTTCAATGTGACTATTGTCACTTCGTCCAACACACAAGATGAGACTTTACCACCATGGAGCGGCTTTTTACAAAAAGAGGAGGGTCTAGAATATGTCGGAAAAGAGAAATAGACAAGATCAGAAACGTAGATTGCTCGCGGCTAAATATGAATGGAGACGAAAGCTTTCGAAATCCTTTTGTAAAGATCCCGAGCTTCCGTCTGATATGCGGGACCAACATCGTTCTAAGTTGTCCAAATGGCCAAGAAATAGTTCTTTTGCGCGAGTAAAAAACCGATGTACTTTCACGGGTCGATCTCGTTCCGTATATAAGTTCTTTAGAATGTCTCGTATCCTTTTTCGTGGATTAGCATCTCGAGGTCCTTTGAGGGGCATTAAGAAATCGTCTTGGTAGAGCAAGCACTAAGAAATGGGCTCCGCTGCGAGTCTACAAGCAAGGGTTCTAGGTCCAGGACACGAAAGAGACTTGTCCCGGGATCTCGGATCTACGAAAGAGGGCAGGAATCGAAGTGGACGATCTCTCTACCCACTCTGTCTATCTCCTACTCCTCATACCTACAAGATAGAAAGGATTAGAGAGAATGTCTTTTTTCACACTTCCATTCTCGTCGGGGAAGGAAAGAAATCCACATACCTTTAGATTTCACAAAGAAGCCTCGGTTCCGGCAAGTAGGGAGCTTCCAGAAATCCCTAATGCATTAAAGAAGGGATGGAATACAAGATTCGCTATTTCTGACCATTCCCAAAATGTTTTGTGTCGTTTTGGCGGATCTAGATTGCAAATGAACTCGCAGAAGGGCCAATCTCCAGCTTTCCATCCAGTCCTCTATCCAGCAAACAATGAGTTGATAGATATAGATAAAGGGAAAGGCGACCAACAAAGAATTCCGTAGAGAGAAGAAGAGTCTACGTGGAATCAATGACCCCTTCTCCCACTATTCCACTTCTCCAAAGATCTGCTTCATTGATTTTTTTCCTATTCGAAAAGTAGAAGAACCCCTGCCGATGAGTTACAGAGGAGTTTCTCATTTATTTCAAAAAACAAAGCCTTTCCATGTCTTTAAGGAATCAACGACTCTCTCTTCTGAAACAACCAATAGCCTCAACACTGAATCAGCATTTAATAGATTATCCAACGCCCAGCAATCTCAGTTATTGGTGGGGATTCGGTTCCTTAGCAGGTATCTGTTTAGTCATTCAGATAGTCACTGGCGTCTTTTTAGCTATGCATTACACACCTCATGTGGATCTAGCTTTCAACAGCGTAGAACACATTATGAGAGATGTGGAAGGCGGCTGGTTGCTACGTTATATGCATGCTAATGGGGCAAGTATGTTTTTCATTGTGGTTCACCTTCACATTTTTCGTGGTCTATATCATGCCAGTTATAGCAGTCCTAGGGAATTCGTTTGGTGTGTCGGAGTCCTCATCTTCTTATTCATGATTGTGACAGCTTTTATAGGATATGTACTACCTTGGGGTCAGATGAGTTTTTGGGGAGCTACGGTAATTACAAGCTTAGCCAGTGCCATACCCCTAGTAGGAGATAGCATAGTCACCTGGCTTTGGGGGGGTTTCTCCGTAGACAATGCCACCTTAAATCGTTTTTTTAGCCTTCATTATTTATTGCCCTTTCTTTTAGTAGGGGCCAGTCTTCTTCATCTGGCCGCATTACATCAATATGGATCCAATAATCCATTGGGGGTCCATGCAGATATGGATAAAATCTCTTTTTATCCATATTTTTATGTAAAGGATCTAGTAGGTTGGGTAGCTTTTGCTATCTTTTTTGCCATTTGGATTTTTCTTGCTCCGAATGTTTTGGGGCATCCAGACAATTATATACCGGCCAATCCCATGTCCACCCCACCCCATATTGTCCCAGAATGGTATTTCCTACCCATCTATGCCATTCTTCGTAGTATACCGGACAAAGCAGGAGGTGTAGCCGCAATAGCACCCGTTTTTCTATGTCTATTCGCTTTACCCTTTTTTCCAAATCTATATGTACGTAGTTCCAGTTTTAGACCTATTCATCAAGCAGCTTTTTGGCTTTTTTTGGCAGATGGCTTACTACTAGGATGGATCGGATGTCAACCCGTTGAAGCACCCTTTGTCACCATTGGACAAATTTCCCCAATCCTCTTTTTTGCCTTTTTTGCCATCACGGCCCTACTCGGACAACTCGGAAAAAAAATGCCAAAAAAATACAAAACGACAGTCCCGAGTGGAACTGATGAGATACGAGAACTAAAAGAACGCGTTATAAAATGGGTCGAAAAACACCCGGAAAAACAATACGACCCCATGGGGGAGTATCTGGCCCAAGAAAGAAAAGTCAGAAATGGATAAAGCCAGAAGAGAACTTTTGTACAAAGAACTAGAAAAGGCAAGGGATAAAGAGCTAAGAAAACTCCAAAACAAAAAGTTAGACAAGGCCCTTGCCCTAGAACAAGAGGGGTTCGACCAGGAGTCTCCCCTTTTGTCAGAAGAAATCCCTTGCCGGACGGCAAAATAAAAAGAAGAATACAGAACCCAAATGCAACCTATATTGAAAGCCCTCGAGAGGCTTTCGGAACGGGATGAGAAGGAGTATGACCCGGTCCAGGAAGAACTCAAGAAGGCCCAGAGGGAGGCCTGGAGAGAGGAAGAGAGAAGAAAAAAAGAAAACGGAATTTCCTGGAATCTTGACGAAGAAATGAAAGATGCTTTGCCAACATATTCGTCTGGAAAGAAAGGACATCTTCCTTAGCTAAACAATTGTAAAGTACAATACAAAAGTCAGAAGTAAGAAGTTGTAGTCTGATTCAGCTAAGCTAATAGATCTAGTTTTCTGTCAGACGAGGCCCCCTAAATAGAGAGGGGAAGGGGGAGTGGGTATGGGGGCCCCTTTGCATTAGTCTTCATTATTTACGAGGGTCTCTGCCTCAGACTTTCGGACTTTGCCTTGCTTGAGATCTTCTTAAGTAGGCCATGGTGCACTCGTTTTGGGGAGTAGAGTAGTAAGATCATTAAGAGACGCACAAGTCATCGACAAGGACGTAACTAGTAGGATCTGTCTCAGATCCGAGAGATTCCGCAGCAGCCATTCCGTCAAATCATTGACTGAAAGAAAAACCATCCAATTATGAGAAAAAAGGACTGCCTGAGGTCTAATCTTAGCGCACTGGAAAAGGAAGAGGAAAATGAGGGTTCGAAAATCCAACTAGAAAAGAAAGAAGGAATCCTTCCCTTTTCCATAGCCCTTCCGGCGAGTAGAGATCGGAGGCCTATTCCTCTAGGGAGTTTTTTTATTATACGTTCGCCTTCTCTTTTAGGCAAAGAAAGCTCACGCTCAAGAAAGGAGGGAGATCGAGACAGGCAGTAAATAGGCTGACTCGAGTCACAAGTCGGCAACGATATCTTTCTTACTGAGCAGATCGTGGAAGTGTTCCGAAATATCCTCTATCATAGCGACTGGGGTTTTCCCATACACTAACGGCATAAAGAGTGTCTTAACGAGTTTTCGGTCGAGATAAGCTTCGATTATTACCAGATCCACCTTCCCGCGCAACTATCTCTTCTACTCTTCCAGGATAGAAGTGTATAGATCTTGGATATTTTCTGAAAGGTAATCAATCAAATTGGTTTTCCTAGTTAGATCTTTATCGACGAGAAAATAGGACATAATCTGGTAGGCGCTAGCAGAAGCATCTTGGCTAATTGGAGCTCTTAAGAAATAATTCTTGCTGGAATGAACTTTCGCTAAGAATTGAAACAAATCCCCTGGCTTCTTTTGCCAAAGCGAAACAATTATTCTCAGCGAAATTAGCTTTCCATATTCGATGCCAATCCAGAGCATGGCTATAGTTGTCGAATTTCTGATATTTAAACGCAATGGAGGCCGTCACAATGTCTACTAATCCATCTTCTCGGCAGGAGGTTATAGCCTCGCATCCTCCGAAAAGACCAGCCTACTCCAAGCCGTGCTCGAAAACCCAACAAGAGATAGCATAGATGATCGACGAGGGGCACTCGTAAAGGCAAAGATAGGAATGATTTAAACAAAGAAAGTGCCATTCACTTTCATTTTAGTAAAAAAAAAGAGACGTCTTTCAGGCTTATTCAATTCCCATTCACTAACTCAAGTCTAGATTTTTTTGTATCCGATAATGACTTATTTCTTTTATTTTCATAGAGAAGATGTAAATCCAATTACTCTTCTTTCGCCCAGGAGCAGTCTTGACAAAACCAAAAAGAAAAGACACGATTCACTATGGATCCATGGTTAGGCCAAGCCCGGGTCGGGAAACAAGAACGTAAGTAAAGACTCTATACATCTATACCATTGTGTAAGGATTTTTATCCCTATGCTAGGGCGCGGACGCACCTCATGTCAATATGATGAAGTAGACCTACCTTCTTGTTCAGTCCTCCCAAGTTGCTATTGCCTTGACTAGACCATAATGCCAATATTTCCAGTTGGTCAGCTTCCTGTTTCGAGCTTTTGACGCATGCTACCTTACTTCTTTTCCCAAGCAAAACACTTCTTTCTTTCGGAACCGAAGACATTTGTCTACCATTGGCTCGTGGAAAATCTGACCTTGACTCTGACCTAATATAATAGATGAAAAAAGCGCTTCCTAGTTTGTGAAAAATAGGCTCGAAGCACTAGGGGGAAGGGCTCTCTATTAATAATGTATCTAAAGAAAATGACCGTGCAATGATTTGCTTCAAATACTATTTCGAATTTAGAGGATAAGCTTCTATTCGGTAATGGTTTTCGGGCAGAACGAGGACGGACTTCAACATTACAACTATTATCTTATTATAATTAGAATAAGAAAGAATATCCATTCTAGATGGTCCATTCTCAGTAGACTAAAGGAGACAATTAATAATCCCGGCTCCTAAGACTAAGATTCCATGTGGATTCGTAAGTAATCTCGCAAGAAAAAGCTCTTGTACAGATTTACTACATATTAGGAATTCAAGTGTCTTTTTGAAATGGAAGAAAGAGAAATGATAGAATCCATGGAAATTTTGTCCCAAGAGATCGGGACTGAGAAGCTTAATTCTATGCTTGCAAAAGAAAAGAAGAAGATTTTCCATCTCCATTCTAGCTTCGTAGATGAATCTTCATTGTATTTTCCTCGGGCTTCTATAGAGTCCGGGATGCGCCTATAAATGTACGTGAAGAATCCAAAAGAGAATGCGACCAATAGGAAGTATAGTAGAAATTAGGAAGGACTTACCAGAACTAGCTATAAATAAGTGGTATAACCCTCTGAAATAGTGATTTGCAATGGCGAATCTTTGTTTCCAAAAAGACGAGACTCTTGTTATTGCTATAAATCCCTCTTTAGATTATCCTCCAACCGAGAGGGAAAAACTCTATCTCAAGAATTCTAAGATGATATTTCCAATGAGTCTTATTCTGAGTTTGCAATCGAAGCCCCTTTTCTGCAATTTTTGGTTATTTCGGAAAGTGAATCATCCCCGAGCGAGCTTTTTCCGCACTAAAGAATTTGTTGTAAAGGCTGCTCATCATACTAGTGTTCTAATTCCTTGGACTCCATTGGCTCCTTTCTTGTTGGTGGCACTCAAGCTTATGGACTATTACCCCAACGTCTAATCTTTTCTTATTTCTGTTTCTGCCTTTCTTTTCCATGACGACTAGGAACATGCCGCTAGCCGCTTCTAAGCCCATTTGTGCTATCAGGTATATGTAGTTGCTTTTTTTACTCTTTTGGAGCCATTTTACCTGGTTAGCATAGCTTGATTTCCTTCTTTAATTTGGGAGCTTTTTGCCCAAGAGGGAGAGTTGGGGAAGAAGTCTACCATACCCTGTTTTTTTTCGAACATTCTTTCTTGAGGTCAGTCTTTTCGGCTGAATTGATTGACTATGAAGGACAGCCAGAGGAGCGGAGCAGCTTCGCCGTCTAGGGGATGGAGCAAAACGACACTATCTACACTCTTTCTTTAGTAGCCAGACCAGTAGAGACTGGATTAGCGATCAAAGGGACCACTATCTAGGCTAGCCGGGGGCGGAATTCAATTCCACTCGACCACTTCAGGTTTTGGGGTAGGGAGAGGTGAATGCCCCAGTACGTATGCGATAGAGTATACTTGAATTGCCCTGAAATCATCAAAGAAAGCAACGGGAAATCAAAGCTTGATCTTGATGTCTGACTTTCTTATTAAAGAAGCAACCAAAAGAGCAAGTGGAGGTATTCCCTTAGATTCGATCTATCCCTTCTGAGTGAGACGAAGTCCCACTAGAGAAGACGGTAATGGAATCGGGGATCACAGAAGCTCTCATCCACTAGATAATCGGAATCAGGAAAGCAAGGTGGAAGAGCTGAGTGGTAAGACTCGTTTACTACATTACATAATAAATAGAAAAAGGGGGTCTAAAAGCAGCCATTAAATATAAAATTATCCACCTTGAACTTCTATTCCATGTCTCTTGATCTTAGATACTCTATTTGACGATCTATCTCTATTAGACAATCGCTGGACTTGCCCATCCCGGACCATTCCATTAACCTAGTTTCATTCTTCATCCCTGACGGCTAGTTACTGTTCATTAGCTTCACCCTGCCTCCTCAACTGCCTTTTCTTTTGCTTTTGAGGAAGTCAAAAATATCCACCTTCATCAGAAGGATGCTGGTATTGCTATGAATATGGTCAAAAAAGTGATTCACAAAATGAATGCACCAATATATACTGTGCATGAAAATTTTATTACTACACTCCCCCTTCAGGTCCTCGCCAACGCCGTACGTGTCTAAAGAGCTAGACCTGCAGCTATAGCGCTCTAAGGAGCCCCTGCAGTGTTTAAGCCTGCCAGTTTTCAGTCAGAGCACTTGAAGGTGAGATAACGCGACAGACCAGAGAGAGGTCCCAGAGCCAGGCTCTGAGAAGAAATCCAAGATGTGATTTCGAATAGCCTGAAAATCTCACGAAGCGTTAGCCTGTCTCAGTCACTCTATACATGTCGAGCTACTTCCTAGCCTAGCCCTTGAACCTACCTCATTTAAAACGAACTCAACTAACCAGGAAGAGCAGAGAGAGAAGACAGCACACTCCCCAAGCCGGTGGTAATGCTTTTCTATGTTCAGATTAGCTGCCTAGTATACGAGTCGAACATCGACTGTGGAGATCCCTTTCATTTGAAGGTACCGGTGGAGATATAAATGCCAAGATAGAGAGTCCACGAGGAAGATAATAAAATATCAAAGAACCAACATTTACTTGGTGGATGAGTTAAAAGAAGAGGCGCGGGTCAGAATGGCTGCTTACCAGCATAAAACCGGGAGACCTAGTCCTAAATAAAGGCAAGGCACAGATAGCTACTACCCCAGGTAAGGTTGGAAAGCTGGCCCCTAATAGGGATGGCCGGTGTCGGGTAACCGATGAGCGAAGGAGTGTATAAGCTTGAATAACTTGACGGAATACCTGTGCCCCGAACATGGAATGAAGATAACCTGAGGTGAGGAAGTTCACGCTATCGGATACCGTATGGATTCTTGAAGGTGAAAACTTACCTATAGATTCTATCTTTCAGTTTATGTCTTTGGTTTTCGAGGTTTTCAAGTTTCAATCTAGATGTAATGGATTGTATTTCACTCTCGCGATAATAGCTATATGGCTAAATTGCTTGATGATCTATCCAAAAGGAGCCGTGTCCATGCGGTTTTCCTCTCTCGCATAGAGCCAACCTTACTCTATGTGCTGTCCTGGGTAGGCTACCATCCTTTTCCATTCCACTACTTTACATGTTAGCTCGTCTCTGTCTTCGTCTTTGTGTCTGCCGATTCAATTGATGCTGCTCGTCCGCCAGGATGGCTCGACGTGGGTCCCTGTTCTTATTCCTAGTTCCACCTTCTTGACATAGTTTCCGTCTCTTGAATACCAACTTTCTGCAGGGGTGGATTGAGCGGTGGCAACGTCCGAAAGGTCTTATAGTAGCGGAAAGGGACATCTTGAACTCAGGGGTCGGAGACAAAGATTTCCATCACTTTTGGAGAATCGAGAAATTCATCCATGATATTGTATTATTTTCAAAAAGGTTTCCAACCGCCAATAACAAGGGCATTTCAGAATAGACTTCCTATAACGATGAATTGCACAATTCAAGCAGCGAGACAGCGAGAGGAAGCAACCTAGTCCAGGCACTCTGGCAAAACGGATCCAATAAATGGGGTAAATAGAGTCGTGCTTATCTAGTGGTTCTTATCTAGTGAGTGAAGTCGGACAAAGAAGAAGGAAGAATCTAGGGATCGCTACTTCAGTTTGTTGTCCCAGTTCCGTTCCTAAGATGAGTCGAGAAAGACGACGAAAAAGCACTTGGAAAAGAAAGAGATATTTCAGAACCATAAATCAACGAAAGCAAGCCTACTCGTGCAGTTGTCTTTTGTGAGACAGCCTTTCCAGGCCCTTCTTTGAAGGTTTTGTAGCTCGACGGAGAAGAACTTATTTATAGGAATAATCCATATCCTCATTGACATAGGCCCCCCGAACTAGGCAAGGAAGATTCCTATCTCCCATGGATTATCTTTTCTCTTTCAAGTAAGCATGGAAGAAATGCAAAGAGAGAGTGTCTCCAACCATTGAGTAGACTAGCTCTTCCAATAAGTTCCAATGGGAACATAAACAAATGGCAACACTACGTCAAGTAGGACTGACTGGACTGGATCCACTAGCTTTAGACGAGCATAAAGATATGGTATCAACCTATTGTCCATGTTGACTTCGTAAGAAATCCCACAGCGTGTTGATTGATAGGATTATCCTATATATAGAAATAGAAAGAAGATCTTGAGCGATAGCTTAAGCTTAAAAAGTTCTCGATGCCTTACACTGCTAGTTGAAAGCCCTACGATCAGATAGTGACCCTAGAAGGCAATAAGGTTTGAAAGACGTCGTCCTTTTCGAATAACTAGTAACTCGAGTTGATGCTCCTTCTCTGTGAGGAGATGGGAAAAAGAAAGACGTGTGGCGTCAACGGCTAATCGTAAAAAACCTATGATCGGGGGATCCGGGGGCAAACTCTTCCACACCTCTTGAGAAAAAGCCTACTTCTGATGGGACATTATGCGAGATTCCAAACTAAAGAAGAGAGGAGGACATTGTGGTAGAAAAGGGAAAGGGCTTTGATCCATTAAGATCTGATTAGAACATCGTATCATCCATTCCGTGAGGCAAGGACAAGAAGGAGAGTGACCAGGATCTTTTGATGAAGAGCAAAGCTAGGACGATAGATCGAGAAATCGTACACGAGCGGGAGATTCCGAAAGTGAAGAGGAGAAAAGGTAGGGCGAAGCTGTTCAAGAATGCTTGCTTGAGCAATTCATACTGACCCGTCTTCTATTAAACCCGCTAGGATGCATCAGAACGATATCTTTTTCTTTAGAATAAAGAAAGGGGAGCTTTATTTCCTCCAAATCAATATTCCATGCACTTGTTGTTATCACATCCCCCCTATGACACAATTTGTTTCGAGATTCCTCTCTCATGTGTCACGATGGAAGATAGCAGTGAAAAAATCCACCGCGCGAAGGCATACTACTTATTTTATTTGCCAACCTCTATTCATCCATGAGTTATAGAAAAGATCGCAACAATGGCGCTAAAAAGCTATTCTACGCACGAAGTGGCTTTGGACAATGCTTCGAAAGATGCAGATTCCTTAATGGGCTAATGTGCTCTAACTTCATAGGTGTAAAGGAACAATAACGACGATTCTCGATCAGCATCTTCTCAAGCTCTCAAAAAGAGCAAAAAGAAAGACTCTTTTGCTCTTTCTAGGCCCGACTCTGCAGGTTCTCTATTTGCTTTGTAACATCCGATTCGCCAGAAAAAGATTCTTCGGGGTCAAGTTCTGGACTGGAAGGAAAAAGATTTCTATTTTGTGCACCTTATTGAATTCTCCCACGAGTTGGATTCTTCGATTCCCAACTATTCTGGGACAAATGAAGATCCTTTCTATCTTATCTCCCTTGAATGACCTGATGGGAAGTACAGAAAGATCTGTCAAAAGGGTTTCACAGGGATCCCCATTAGTGGATCGGATCTTTTTAGTCTAAATTGAGTCAAATCCATTTTCAAATCTTGTGGAAATAAGATGAGTTTAGTTAGCTTTCCATTACTTCTAGACTTTTAAAGTAATGCTTCCTTTTTCTCGGTTTTCTTTATAAAAAATAGAGATCCAAATCTTACTTGACTTATTTAAAAGGACGAAGGTAGTCCCATTGTCGATAAAGTAACCGATCCGGGATATGACATTCTTAACTGATGAAGAGCCATCCTCTTAATGTCATTATGAATTATTAGGAAGATAGCCGGGAAAGAAACCTGGAAGAATACATCATTTTCATTCAAGATTTTAGTCCAGGCTCACATTTGAAGAAAAGGAGGAGCCCCAACATTTCGTATATCGTATATTAAGGTAGGTGTCACGTTCAGAAGATTGGCATTTTCTGTAGCCACACCACCCCTGCCAACTTTAGGTTCTTGAATCGAGAACGATCTTTCCCTAGCTTGCTCTGCTACTTTTGGAACAAGAAGGATTCATAGAGTTCTTGTAGAGCCTCTTGTCTTTCGGTTTAGGCTGGATGGTTCTTCTTGTTTCGGAGGAAGCCTTTGTTGGGGCATTGGCCCCCCTACTATTGCAATCCAATAGATGCGTCATACGAACTGGAATAGACGGCAATTTCCGTATAGTGTGAGGGAGTAAGCAGTTGCTTTTACAACTGCGTTTCGGTGGATATAGATAGAAGACCAAAGTCATCTCAACAAAGACAAAACAAGAAGAATAAAGATCTATTCAGTCCTGCTATTCTACTCATTTTTCTTTCTGTAGATCGGTCTATATTTCGACTTATTATTATATACGATGATAATAGATGGATCCCAGTTCCCCGGAAATAGTCAAGTCCATTGCCCTTGGACCAAGTAAGTAATCGCAAGCCCGGAGGTTAGATGATTCCTTTAGCTCCTAATCTGGGTAAATGTATGATTCAGGAGCTATCAAATAAGCATCTAGCCCTATGGGGCCTATTGTTCCCAAATAAATATATGGGACTACAACTACCCTCAGCAGCCCCCAGGACCTCAAACAAATGTTCTGATTTGTCTTCATATAGGGGTTAGCCAAATCAATCAAAATGCATTTTGGGGGAATCCCCGTCATTCTAACCAAGGAAAGAAATTGTTAGCTCACGGATTGGGGAAGGGTACGTAGTGAAAAGATGCTGCCAACTACATGTCCTATCTATATATAGGAATATAGAATAGATTTCAAATCGGCTACGATCGAGAACTTCTCCTTTCGGATCTGGAAGCTTATGACGACTAGCTTCTACCGCAAGTAGAAAGGTGGAGCTACGATCAATGAATGAAAAGGAAGAGTTCAAAGAAGCGCACGCGATCTAGCATTTGAAGCTTTAGCATCTATATTTGATACTGAACATTTCAATGAGCTGTCTACTTCTTCGTTCGTATCTACCTCTCGAAAAGCCTCGAGCCAATCTTCTGTAGCAGTTGTTCTACTCCTTTTTAGTGAGCTACTTTCTATCCTATGATTGGTGATCTTAACTAGACTGGTCGTGGCTTCCCCAAGCCTAAGATTTTGCCGCTACAGAGTAAGTTCTTGGACCGAACTCGAAGCGAAGTCCTTTTGCACCAAAAACCAAACAAACCTGTCCAACTAAAGGAGGTACTACTTAAGATAGAATCTAATAGAATCTTTGAATGGAAGTAGAAATCATCTTGATTCGATAAGACCAAATCCTAAGCAAATTGGATTCTGAATACTACATCATCGATCCCGGTTTCCTTTCATTTCTTTCCTACGGGAGAGACAGAAATGATTCGGTCAAAGCAACCAAGAAAAGCAAAGCTTCGAAATGACCTCGTAAAGGAATGACTTATTGAATGATGAATTTGGAAACTTTCTAGATTTTTTTATTCAAGTTTTCGTAACTCATTTTATGGATTAGGATGAAGAATATCTTCTCTTCTAACGAGACTTTCTCCATCTTCAATCGACTCCTAGTTTATATGTCGGCCAAGAGTCCTTTTCTAATACACTTATTTCATCATCATTTCCTCTCTGCTCTGACCATTCTTCTTCCCTTGCGCCTTCCATCTAGTCTGTACTTGTCTGGTGGATTTGAACCCTTGGCCTACTTTATTATGGACCGATGTTCCTTTTTTTATCTTTTATATATAGGAACAATTAAAGAGACTGCTCTTTCTTCTTATCTTTCTGCTAGTGGTGGGAGAAGGTTCGACTCCAGTACACTTCCAAAAAAGCCAAGGTAGGAGTCATTGGAAATGGTATCTTAAGTAATCTGCGTTACGCGGGTTCGAATCCCCAGTAATACCAAAGAAAGAAAGCAAAGAGAGTGAAGTCTGGTAGAACAAGAACAGAAAATGCTTTTTATACTATATAGAATGGGATTTTTTTAAAATGGGAAATGAAAACATGCTGGGGGGGTGCAAATGTCTACAATACCTGGATTTAATCAGATACAA
>JAHHQI010000187.1:0-20512 GCA_028274465.1 Plantago ovata | reverse complement strand
ATAGATTCCTCAGTAACTGATGATGATAACAATGAATCAGCATGATCATATGATATTAACAATGGCTTGATGGTTGACAGCTCAATAAAACAATCTTCAATGTTGAATGATCCATCTTTATTTATGGTTACTGACACAGAAACAAATTTGCATTCTTCATTCGCCTCGAAAGATATCATATCCATTGCAACTCTTCTTGGATACATGTAAGATGTACATGTAGGCAAATAGATTGTTTGGCCTCTTTCCCTTGCAGCACAATCTATCCTGCTACCAAACCTTATAAGACTAGTTGGGTCAGCAATATGAATCCACACTTTGATTCGCTCATCCTCCATCATTTTCACACTCAATGCATCATCAATTTCTTCTGAGTTATCAGGATCAATAGCAACTGATAATAGATGAGTTAAATTAACTCTCCTACTATAATTCAAGTCCCCAGATTGAGACAACTGATGAATGTCATCCAACAACTCTCCATCTTCATATGGTGAAAATCTAGACCTTAACAAGTCTAAATTTTCATGTTTGATGTAGTACCCATTTATAACAAGTAGCCTGAAAGCATCATCAGTTGTGTAGTTTTTTTCTCCCATTTCATTGAATATCTAGCAAAACACAAATAAAAAAAAAATTATCAGAAAAAAAATTAAACAGAATATGTGTTTTTTGTACAAACAAAAGGGTTATGCATCATAATATTAAAAGAAACCTTACCCAGTAACAAAGACATTCATTGTCGTAATGTCTTGCTAAAGATGGCTTCAACGAGTATTTTTTCAGAGCTTGAATGAAGTCATCAGGCCATTGATATTTTGATGGACGTTCATTGAATGGAAGAGACTACTACTGCTTTCAAAGCATCCGTAAATAATTTTATGCGTTCTTCGTATGCAGGGTGATTTTCTTGGTACTCCAGCAAGCATTCTTGTAATGTTCTTCTACACATTTTCTTCTTCTCTCTGTTTTTTTTTTTTTTTTTTTTTGTATCTAATGGTCATCCAGAACAAGTTTATAAGTTTGCGGGTAATTGGATGTTGCAAAATTCATATATAGGGCCAAAAAGCACGATATAATCATCGAAATGCCTATATAAACAGAGGCATATTTTCGACAGTATCAAATAATCAAAATGGCAACAACAGGGTAAATATTTAAGTCATACCATAATTGAAACCAGTTTGACTACTAGCGAATATTTACAACATCATCTCAACATGCAAGTAAGTGATGGAGCGAAGGCACTGAATACAATTATATCAAATCTATTTGTATTCAACAGATAGATTTAAAACCTACTAAAATTAGATCAATTGATGAAAATCTAGCACATGCAGGTGAACAGATCATCTTGAGACATCCAAACATTGTCAACTTGAGTCACAAAACTGCAAGAAAAGAAAGCAATTGAGTCACAAAATTGTAAGAAAAGAAAGCAAGTTCTTACCAGCAATTGTCCAAGACCTCTTTCTGTTCTCAGTTGCGAATTGCGGTTCCCGTTTTTCCTTCAAGGGATGGGAGTGAAAAACGAAGAGAAACAAATGACAATTGCTTTGGAGATGAAACGACGAGTGATAAAGGTTGAAGTGAAAAATGAAAGAGAAGAAAACGACATCTGCTCTGGAGATGAAACGACGAGTGATAATGGATGAAGAACAGTGTTTTAAGTGCAATGTTAGTAATATGTTTATTATATTTAATAATAATGGCTCTCAAAAGGTGCAAAAAAAGTGTAATCATTAGTACTTCTTCCAGTATACGAGAACAACAGTAATAGCCTATAGGATATAGACCCATAGGATATATATTGCCCAAGAAATAAGTTACTTCATTCTTCCCACTAGGCCACTACTACTATGTTATTTTATAATTAAATATTAAATTGAATTGACAATTACTTATAGCCAACATACTACACAATTAGAAATTACAAGCAAATTGATAAAATTTCAATTTACTCATCCTACCAATATCTATACTAAATGGAGTACTAATAAAATGTTGGAAAGTAGTAATAGTCTAAGAAATGAAACAAGAAAAACCAAGAACCAAACAATGTCTTTTTAATGGGTAAAACTATAGTAATAGTCTAAGCTGAAATCCGAAATGAAAGCTAATTTATCAAACAAGACCAGGTTGTGAAAATAAGCACCAAACAAATAAAAGGGTATTTGGAGCACATACAAATCCACTCTTCAACTCGAGAGGTGTTATGTGGGCTTCAAGTTTAACCTCCAAATTGTGCTTTTGAACCAAATGAGAACTTAATCTTCTTCAGGGCGATATTTTTTGTAAATGGACACCAACCAGGTGGGGCTCGATTCTTCGATAATCTTAATCTCACAAGTATCCCCTTCTTTCAATTTGTTGAATTTTGCAAATTTCTTCCAACCCGCTGTGACACTTGCTGTATTCGTCCGCAGTTTGCATGTAACTTCCCATGACTTTAGTATAGGTGAATGGCTCAATTTGAGTATCTTAGTATTAGAACCCTCTGAAAGGTGTGCACGGGCGAAGCCCATGGGGAGGGCCTATTTAAATAAAAACACAAGAATGAGATAAAAAATAAAAATAAAAAAAAGTAACATGCAATCGTTCAAATGATTATTGATATTCAATAAGCAAAGTAAGTCGTACCAAACTGTTAATATGCGGACCAACAACAACAGAGCATTTGTCATAATTTTCTTTTATGACACGGACGGGACTTCCTGAAGCTGATAAATAAGAACTCTTTTTGCTTCTTATGTAGTCGAAATCTCCCCTTTCAACCCCCTCACCGTCGAATATGGTCACCCAGAAATGTGCTGGTGGGTCGTATGTGAACATCATAATGTCATTTGCTTCTACGTTATATGAACTATGGAAAAGATTCCAACCCTTTCCAAAGTAATAATCCTGTAATCCATTTTTTTCAATCGTGACCTCCGCGACTAGGCCCTCTTCGACAGACAGTGTAACTTCACTCGGTATGCTCCCACGCATTCCCATGCAATAATTTGAAAACCTCCATGGAATTATCTGGATAAACATCAGGAAGAGAACAAGATAAGAAAAATAGATCAATGCATCTCAATTAAGATGACCGCAATTACTAGTAAATGATAAAGTAGTTGAACACATGTATAATCGTTAATCGGATAACTTGTATGGTTACACCATAACATCAGAAACTACTACAAGTACATATTGACAAATCATACAACATAAAAAATGTCCATAGAGTAATTCAGATCTATTTGTCTTTCGTTTCTACACCAACCAGTATCAAACTTAACGTGAAAATTAATGTATGAACAATTTGAAAACGAAAGTGTCGAATCTTACCAGAGTATCGTCGTGATCAGGAGTCTTAAAAACTTTGGCAAATTTGTTTGGGAACGACTCACCAAGAGCGGCATCCATGGAGACATATAGAATTATATCACTAAAAAAGGGAATCTGATTTGGTGAATTGTTAAATAAGTACCTAAGAGATTTTAAAACCATTTTATATATAAATTTTTATAGGGAAACTGCCGTGACTCCTCTTTTATTTCTTATTACACATCCGTTTATCATTATAACAAAATATACCACCGTAAATAATTATGAGAAAATAATAAAGATGAAGGAAAATATCTAGGAAAAATATGCACTTGATTAGCTTTGGAAAATTCGTATTCAATAAAAGGAAAGTGAACCCGTTGAACTTGTCAGAAGAATTATGTAGGTATTTTTGTTAAGTGTGTGTGTGTGTGTGTGACAAGTAATGTTAGTGACAATTAATTTTTCCACCCCTCTAATTTTAATTTGTTGTTCAATTAAGTATAGGTGTATATTTACTCTATATATACTACTACTATAGTTCACAAGCCATCGAAAATCGACGGATATATAATGCTTATATTTGATAAAATAGAATATATGCATGATTAAAAAAAATGTGATTACAGAAGTTTTATGAGTGTAATGTCCCTCCCAAGAACACACAACTTGACGTAATAGATTTCAACACGCAAATCAAATTAAATCGCACCTGGTAGCTTATGCTCAAAGTTATGATACACTTAATGCACAAATTCATTCGCCACTAAACACCTAATCACGAATTTGCTCCCAGTGCGGCATGTAGTTATATTATGGTAAAACGCAAAAGACATAGATCACAAATTCGCACCCCGTGGATCACCTAGTGGAATAGTCTGATGCCTAATAGACATAGACCACAATGTCACTCCCCGTGGATCACCTAGTGAAATACCCTCAAACCCAAAAGACATCGATCACATAGTCGCTCCCCGTGGATCACCTTTCAAAATTCCGTCAAACCCAAAAGACACAGATCACAAATTCAACCCCCCCCCCACCCCCCACCCCCAAACACCCATAGGGCCAAACTCAGGATGCATAGATTACAATTCCACTCCCCGTGGAGAACCTAGTAAAACATGGTAAAACCCAAAATGCATAGATTGAAAATGTCCTACCCGTGGAGCAAACCTAGTTGAATAGGCTCAAATTCATAATGCATAGATTATAAACTCGCTCTTCGTGGACCGTGATTCACCTAGTGTAATATGCTAATATTGTTAAACGATTTTTATTTGTTTGAAATGATTTATAACTGTGAAATTATAAAAATTATTATAATTGACCCGTAAATCATTTTGTGAACATGGGTGGGACAGCTTGCAATTCTCCGGTGCCTCTCCTCGTCCGATAAATTTTACAGAAGAGTGGAATTTGAATTGTTTTGATTGAGTAATGGGGAGAATGAAAATAAATGGCAATTGTGAATCAAGAGTTCGAAAATTTGTTACGTTTAACTTTCCCTAATTATCATTAAATAATTCATCTTTAATCACAGCTGCAATTACTTCATATTTTAGAATCTACTTGTATGTCAGATTAGTAGCTTTATAAAATAGTAGGTTTGGAATAAAATAAAAAAACAAAAAATAAATAAATAAATAAATAACAAAAAAAATTATGTTATCATGACACCTAGGAGTATTAGGTTTGTGCATATATAATAAACAAATAATTCTGATTGATCATTAATTGTTGCTTAGGCATTGAATCTCCTTATTTATAGAATAAATTATAGATTCCCGTTTACGTATTTACACAACTATTTTCCTCAAAACTGAAAAGACAACCTTTTCCCAGAAAAGACACGATTTTGCCTATATATAATACCCCCCCCCCACCCACCAGAAATCAAATCACAAACGAAAAAAATCGTAAGTCCTCAAAATCTGTAAAACATAAGCCTTTTGCAACAAAAAAAACACTCAGACAATGCAGAATCTTCAAGAAACGTTCACCATTGATGCTCCACGGACTTTTGCTGAAAATCGTGGAAGGCCTTTTGCTTATTTCATAAGAATCTCCACAGATCACCGTCTCACCATCCACCTCCGACTTACTCCTACAGACAATTGGGCTCTTACTGTGTCAATGAATACCAGTCAACGTCTACAATATCGCACAAGGTACAGGTTCTTGTGGGTGAATGCAGCCCACATCATCCAGGGAGATGATATCATACCAACGAACTATGAGAATGATATCCGTAATTGGGTGCGCTTAAACAATCCTCATCTAGTACTTGTTACTAGTACTGGAACCCGTCTCCCTGTTCCAGGCCATGAACAAGAAGCTGGAAAGGTGTATCCATTCAATCCTCATAGCGGCGGTTCGTTGTACTTCAACAGTTTGAACATGACCCTTGACCATACTGAAGAAAATGTTGGTGATGACAATGGGCAGGTTATGTTTGCATCTCTGAATGACCGTGACATGACTGTTCGAGTAGCGTTTGGACATGAGGAGAGTAGCCGTCATGTTAAGAATGTTGTCCGTGGAATTCGGTTCACAATATATTGAAGCACCTGACAACAGTTGCAAGCAGTTAATTAAGACTTATTGTTTATTTATAGGCATTGGCCTTATGTGTTTCGGCAAGAAGAAGATTAATAGAAGTTTAGTTTGTGTTTAAACCTCTTTTCCCCTATATTTTTTAAGTCTTTGGTATCAGGCCATTTGTCATTTGATTCCTGAATAGTTATTGACTCTTGAAAATGAATGGGTATGTGCAAAGTTTGGGTTTCTGTCCTAGATTCTATTTTTTCAGTCTGGTTCTGGCAGGTTAAGTACATGATGATTCTGACGTTTGAATCTTGTTCATAAATTATAAGTTTTCAGCGAGTATAGAATCAAATGTGTCTGAACAATCAACACATTAACAAAGCCACACACATAATTACCACAGGCAGAGTTCTCCACCATATGGTATGGTTCACAAATCCTTCTCAAAGAATTGAACATGGCAGAGTTCTCCACCAGCTTCATCAGCAAAACTAACCTTCTTTAAACGACTTCCGACGCTAAATTTGGGGACAACACTAGTTGGTTGAGTCATTTCCTACATCAAACAACAATATATTGAAATCAGGATATATATGGTGGAGGATATAATGATTTGCCACAAGATGCTATTATTTCCCTGATATGTACATGTACAAAACTAGCAAGTTATATTTATAATGATATTTACGCATGTTAAGGATTCTAATCAATCATTCTCGAGAAAATGGGTGTGACAAACCATTATTTTACAAAAGCGCTTGCAGTCCCTTGACATAGTCTTAAGACACTTCTGTGCTACTTCCGTTGCTCGAGTGGCATTCATTATAGCTGTTCTTACCTGCATATAAATGAAGATATCGCAATCATCGATTACTACTCTAGTACCTATATATATGATTTTTACATCCAAAGCTTGTTATGAATTTGGAAAACCTACTAACTGGACATGAACACATAACAAAGAAAGGAATTTATACATTTTAACAACACTTCTAGAACAATAGTGCTAATGAATCAGCATCATAGAAAGCAAATTAAGTTATCATTAGGCTGGACTGTAACAGTACGAACTCCCTAATTTTTTTATTCATTGGAATGATAAAACTGGTTAACCACTAAGAACACTTTACTCATTTATCCATTTGGCATCAAAGTATAGTTAGAAACCTTAATTAGAGATGCAGTATACATACCTCATCCGTGTCTTTTGCCAGTGATCCAGTGATATTAGATTGGAATGTGATTTTTTGTTCAACCATGCTTTTCATCGAATCCAATTCTTTCATCAACTTTACTGCAACATTTTCAATGTCATGCATCTGATGCTGTGAGAACACAATTGCACTTTCATGGATTCTTGAACTACTAAGGTTACGGTAGTTGCGGGAACGAAGGCCCTGCCTATAGCCTTTATAAGAAGGTTTACTTATAACCTGTCTGATACCACTTCTCTGGATAAACTGTATTCCTCCCTTATTCATAATTACTTTACCTGGAGGGATATGTGCTTTCTGTGGAGATGCCTTACATCCTGCAGAATAATACAAAAATTAAAGAAGTCTGTCAGCGTTGAATTGAATGAACAATTAAATAATACTGGAGCACCTATGAAATACACTTATTTTGCATTAGAGTCTACGTTATAATCAGGTACAACTTTTGGAAGCAAGAAAGGTAATAGTATATTTTTCTTAGAAGGTTGACAAGGTGAACACTCAAACCTAGGGAGCAAGTGCAAGGGGCATGAATGTGATTACATGAAGTAATAACATATCGTTCCCAAAACACAAAAAAACAAAAAAAACAAAAAATAAAAAATAAAAACAAAATCAGGGAAGCAGCTTACCATTTGTGGACAGACAAAACAACTCTCTAATGTTCTTCATTAACAAGGTGGTACTTGCATATATTTTAGTTATGCTGAATACTACACATTAAATCAATGAAGTTCATGCATGTTACTTACTATATTGGTTCATGTCACTACATGAATCTTCCAAATTCTTCGTAAAGCACATTATTTCCTGAGAAGATGGGGATATGACCTGCAGACAGTAAATCACATCGTAAAGTTTCAAAAAAAAAAAAAAAACGAGTTTAACAAGAAAAAGGAAAAACGCAGTTCTTGCTAACCCTTCGTGTTGAACGTATCTTTTGATGAAGGGGACATGGTTCAGGTGCTGAAAGAGTTTCTCTTTGGTTCTCTGTGCAGTAATCTGTATATCCACGGATATTTGGAGATGTTGAAGTTATCTTGGCACCACCCAACAGCTCATCTTTCATGTGACTGCTTTGATAGTTCAAGCCATTGCTTTTAGTTTCATCCAGTGTACGAGGTGAATTTTTCACCTCATCAGCTTTAGTGTGTTCCACAGAAACTAATGTTTCATTCTTCATGGATATCGATAAATCAAGCGATAATTCATGAACATGACCATGTCTTCCGAAGGACTCATGTTGCTTCTGTGGCAAACCAGTGTCAGGAACTTGCACTTCGTACCTACGGCTTTGTTTGGAAATCCCTTGTATTGGGAAAGAGTTGCTGGAATCATATAATTCTGTACTTTTATCATCAGGATGTGACCTTATAGTCTGATCTACAAACTCATTTGCCAAAACATCAACTGGGTGTGAATTTATGCAAGAACTCGCCCCCAAAGTCTCATCTCCAAACTCAATTGCAGAACAATGCAAATCAAGAGTGTCATGTTCCTCCAACTCAGGAGCTTCTGAGCTGATATCCACCCCATCCAACGGATAAAGCATTGTTATTGGCTCAATATCCAAAATATGACTAGGGAATGGGGATGAATCATCGCTGATATAAGTAGTGCTACAGTCCATTTCCTTGGACTCATAATCATGGCTTCTGGATGTAACCGGAACATTTGTACAAGAGACTTGCAACGAATCATCAGGCACAAAATCCAGATCAGGTTGAGTTGCAACTGTAATCGTCAAAGCAACACTTTGGCTGAATTTTCTGTTAGCTCTCAAACTCCGATCAGGTTGAGTATCAACTGAGGTTGTCAAAGAAGCTCTTCTTTTAGCTCTCAAACTCCGATCAGTTTGAGTATCAACAGTGGTTGTCAAAGAAACTCTCCTTTTAGCTCTCAACCTCCGATCACTAGGTTGATTATCATCTGAGGTGGTCAAAGAAGCTCTCCTTTTAGCTCTCAACCTCCGATCAGGTTGATTATCATCTGAGGTGGTCAAAGAAGCTCTCCTTTTAGCTCTCAACCTCCGAGCAGGTTGAGTATCAACTGATAAGTTCAAAGTAGCTCTTTTGTTAGATCTCAAACTCCGACCAGGTTGAGCATCAATTGTGGTGGTCAAAGAAGATCTTCCGTTAGCTCTCAATTTCTGATCTGGTTTAGTGCCAACTGAGGTGGTCAAAGAATCAACACTTTGTCTTATGAATTTTTTATTAGCTCTCGACGTCTTTGATTGATCTTCGATTGGCTTCTCACATACAGGAGCTAGATCAGTGTTTTGATAACCATGTGCATGCTTTCTTTTATTTAATAATGATCTGTCTCTCAGCTGCATTATTTTACCTACATTGAAACATTACAAGTAACAGATCCATACGCGTTAAATATGATAAGCAATTTATTGAATAAAGTATACTCCGTATTTCTATATGTACAGTAAATAGTCACAACAATACATTCACAGAAAACTTTACACCGGTGCAACACTCCTCATAATCGTACATCACCAAAACAAACCCACTTAAGGCAAAACCAATAATGATTTCCCAATTAACATAAACCAATGAATGACAAAAACATCAGAAAAAATTAAAATGGTTGCTCAGGTCCAAATACGCATAGTTCTGGCACAAGACGGAAGTTCCGATCCAAACATATTTAGTAACAGCGATGCGATGAATGAGTCTTGTCAATCACATAACAAAACATCTCACATAATTTGTAAATCATCAAATCGAACAATCACAACGTCCTAACGTGTTCGGCGATACATCGAAGTATTTCATAAACAGGGGAACAATCTATAATATTAATATGCTATATACTCACGTTCAAATGCATCCACGGCGCAACTATTATAGAAATCTACTCCAAGTGATCGACATGTGCAGAAGAAATAAATAATACCTTGTTAAATCGGAATTCTTGGAAGCAACGGTGCAGTATTGCTCTTAGATGCTTAGATGAGATCTTGGGGACAAATAGTTTCCGATATTTCAAACTCTTGAAACCCTAATCACAGCGTGGGCACAAGAGCGGGAATACTGCTTTGGCGCGGTTTCAATCATCAAAAAAAATTCAAGCTCGAAATGAATGGCGGCACCGAAAAAATACATGGTTCGGGCTCGAAATGAATGGCGGCACAGAACTAAATGGGGGTGAATATGTAATTTCGGGTGGCTACAGCAGGTCAGACGCCCAGATTCGCATGGTTCACCTGCACCGGCCGCACCAGATTTAAGATCAATACCAAATAAATTAGAAGGGTTAATAATTTGTTTCGAAATCTCGACCAATCAAGTTAAATCAATTTATAAGTTTAGTTTTAATCATATTAAAGAAAAGGTTAAATCAATTTAAGACAATCAATTTAATTTGAACTTTGAAGTATTTTTATGTAGCGAATTTACCTCTTAAATTACCAAAATGTTTAATACCTTAAATTTAGTTAGTGGTCGTGGTATATCTTCGCCATATTCTTAGGGATATTTTCCAATATACACACACGATAAAGTAGTGGAAGATTTGGAAAACTGAACTCAATCTCACGTACATATCTTCTCGAGAATCCTCCTATAAAACCTGCATCAGCTTGTAGAAACCATCAATCGATACACTTCCGATGGAGAGTCTATATTGGCCGAGAGACATACTTGTTCATATATTGGGTTTTCTTGCTGCCGAGGGACCAGCTTATTGGGCTGGGGCAAAACAATGGTTAAATTTCTTTATCATATATGTTGATTAATTTTTTCCACGATTCAAGTTTTATGAATACTTTTTGCTCTATAGTTGTAGAGATCTGAATATCCTTGGAGAGGAAAGTGAAGTTCTCAAACTTATTAAACTTGATGGAAGTTCGAACCTGCCAAATTCAGTCTTGGAGAAGCTTTTGGATGCAAATAACCCGGAAGCTTTACTACGAAAGGCATTGGTAAATTATTTTTATATTTCATTCAATGCTGTTTAATGTAATTTTTATTCAACACCTAATACTAATTGTTACCATGTGCAGGAGGAATTTTTCACCAATGATAACGAATTAACTTCATATGAGCTTTTGAGGAAGGCCATAGATTCAGGTCACGTGCCATCTATGTATGCGTATGGCATTATGAAATTGTTTAGCACTGATCAACTAATCAGGGAGAATGGCGCATCTGATCTCTCATCTGTCAACTCTTTGGATTTGGCTCTTGACTTCGTACATCGTATGCGTGGAGTAGGGATCACGTTGGGGGGGAAAATTAAATATAAGTCTTTCCATATCGGCAAACACCGCGACGGCACTCCTCCGATGATGGGTTTAACGCCTGAACTTATGCTGGCTCAATTTCGCTTGTATGAAGCTGATTTGGCGGTGGATTTAATTTTTGGAGATACAATTGAGTGGGTTTGAATTAGTTCAACTGTTGGACTAGTCAAGTATTTCATATCGTAGTTTTTTATGCTTTTTGGACATCATTGTTATTCGCTTTCCTTTGTTTCTTGGTTGAAATTCTTTTATGTGATACAAGTACTAGTTAAATCTTATATAATGATCCTTCAGCACTAGATAAATCTTGACAGTTAATTTAATATCTTTTGTTTCTTAAAATTAAAATTCTTACATAGTAGTATTTCATATCTCATTGCGGTGATCACATCTTCTGAATAATATTGATTGTACTTAACCATAATTTATTTGTGTTGATAAAGACAAATTATGACTGTTTGACAATAAGAAAAAGTGAAATGAATGGGCATATTGTTCAAAAACAAAAATTTGTTCAATATATATGAATATTTGGTCACAAGTGATCACTTTTGACAACAATATGGCCACAAGGAACAGGGATCGAATAGTTAGGCATCAGTAATTTTTTTTTTTTTTTTTGAAACGGCTAAAAACTTTTATTGATAACTCGAGTATAAAAAAGTTACTCGTGAGCTTACAATCCCAATTACAACCAATACCGGATAATACATCCAAACCGGCCGCCTTACAAGAATTACACAAAAATCTAACACCGGTTATGTTGATAATGTTGATCTTGCTCGGTAATGTAACTGAAAGTATTAGAGAGAACCTTTATCACTAAGTTAACTTATCATCATTCATCACAACCAGCCTTTAATTTTTCATGTGCCAAGCACGGTTATGTATCAAAATTGTTTTTAAAAAAATATATAGAAAAAGAACCGAAAATATTGTCTGAAGGACACGTGTTGAGATTCGGACAATAGTTTATACTCCACATTTTCACCCATTTCAAACAAGGCATTTCAAAGCCCAACAAAATATAAAACTAAACACAATTACACAAGTCCAATAGGTAAAATTTCAGCCACATAACCAACACAATTTTCCTTTCATAGTAGCTGTGCAGACATAATTTCTTCTAAAAAATATTTTATCAATAAATAGCATGATGCTTTTCTCAGATTAGTCGACTTGAGCACGGGTTAACCCAAATTCCCATTTTCGTCCCTGTACACCTCTAGTAATTCTTTTGCTCGATTCCTCTCCCGATATACTTCATCAACTTTCTTTGAGTCGTCTACCATATTGTAGTACAACGCAAACAAATATATGGATCGGTATCCAGCCACCACACATCTCTTGACATGATTCCTCAAGTCAGAATCATTCGATAGAGAATCGGTACATAACTCACCGTCAGCAGCATGACCTACCTCTGGAGCATAAACAGCGAGTATATCTTCACATACTTTGTAGGGAAAGGAAAATGCTTTCACTATTCCATTAGTGATGTCAATCAATTTCACTGTCTCTGGATCATAAATGGTGTGCACAATCTTGAACATTTTCAGTTCTTCTACAGTAGGGAAGCAAGCCCATATTGATATTTTTTTGCTGCAAAAACAGAGCTCATAAATATTCGAGTTCATAGTGGGTACATCTTCCTCTCTAGTAACCATGCCAAATGTCATGTTTGAATTTTGAGTAATTTGTAAATTCGATTTTCAACACAAATAAATCTCTAATACTGTATATTTTCCTCAGCTGCATTGAATTAATTTTGTATTCAAAGTCGATCTTGAAAATAAATCAAAAGTCAAATGTTTTATAATCAAGAAAATGTGGCAGTTGGCTTGGGACGGATAGAATACATGACATTTCACTCACCTGTGGTAAATAATGTTTCTACAGCAGGTATACAGATTCTCCGCCAACCTCGTCCGAGTGTCACACATTTCAACCTGCATAATTCAATCGCAAGAGTTTGATTGATTAATAAAGGTAATTCCAACCACATATGTAGAGCATGCTTGAAAGATCATATCTGTAGTGAATTTACATGACTCAGTTGTCTGTTAACAGCTTCCCTGAAGATCAAGAAGAGACATGTATATACACCGCATTCAGTGCTGCATTTTTTCAGATTCAGCATGTATGAGAATATAATTGTTTATACATCAGTAGCAGCAAAAAAAGAATATTAGGTATTGTAAATGAATAGCTATGCTTATTCTTACGAGTTGCTTTGACATGGCACCGTTGGTGGATAAACAACTTTGAACTTGTGCCACTGCTTATGTTTGAAACTTCCTAATTTCATTAACGTGGTTGTCTCCTCAAGTATCGTCACCTGCACGTAATGTCATGGTCCTTCATTTGATTTATATACTACTTGTATATATTGTGCATGGCGAATACTAGTACTATACACCTCTATTATTTAAGAAATAATCTTACCGCATTCAGAGCCAACGCGAGTCTGCTACTGTCTGCCTGTACTAGTTTATCATCGGTGTCACAAATTTCTAGTTTTGCCCCATCGAAATTCACCCGACGCACGAAGAAATGGTTGAGTTGCAGTAATGGTATGGATATTGTGGAGCACTCTGACGGAGTTCCCAGGAAATTGTTTATTTTGCCTTTCAAATTGGTCTGCCATTTCCGTTTAGGTATCTTATTATTTCCAGTGTCATGCTTCAGATATTAGAAATCATAGGAAAAAAGAATGAAAAAATTATACATGGGAAGTTGCATAATTCTGTTTGTTGAATAGTGTAATTTAAGTTGAGGACTTACACATAACTGCATAGGCAGCACCCAGTGGTTGGTGTCGACATATCTGAGATTTCTGTCTGACCAAGTCATGTATGCAACTCCACTTATGATCTGTGTATGTTTAAATGTTATGGAATCGTAGCATTGTAAGTACGTACTTTCAATTGATTAAAACACTGAAGTAGACAAGTAATCAACGTATGTAATGTAAGTATAAAAGACCTTACCTCGTCAAATAGATATTCACTATCCCTCAGACATTTCATGTGCTCTCTACTTATGAAAATCTCATTTCCATACCGAACCAAAAATTCCCTGGTTGGCAGTGAAGGGAAATGTTACCTAAAAGTGATCATGCCAAATTAAAAATTAAAAAGAAAGAAGACAAGAGGTTTTGTAAACAGACCTCTCATTTCCTCTATGTCTATTGGATGGTCCTCCATATTTGGTTAGATAGGTGTTAAGTTCCGTATGATTAAGTGCCAAAGTGTCACAGATCGATTTATAAATGTCATCTTCCGACATTTTCGCACTTGGACACCAACCCATACGAGCCTGCCTATTATTTCCCTGATTGGGCGTGACATTCTTCAATTTGTGCTCGTCAGAATATTTATCTTCACCTGGACTCGACTTAACCACATAATTTTCTATGTGTTTTCTGGAATGAATGTCAAGCTGCGGAGTCGAAATGTTTTCACTGATCCGTTTGGAATCAACAGCCACATCTGCCTTGTTTCTGGAAAGAGTACTGCCAGGCTGCGGAGCCACATTATCATATTTGGGATTGATGGGATCAATTTTCACCCCTGCTCTCATCGATAACTCAGGTTCTTGACCGACATTGGTCTTGGACAGATTATTGAGGCGCTGGTGAGCCACATTCTTATCCTTGGTCTTGTTTATTTCAACTCTCACACCTGCACTCGTCGATACCCCAGGTTCTTGACTTGCCTGCGGAGTCACATTCTTACCATTGGGCTTTCCCTGTTGCCCAATCACACAGTCGCTGTACTCTGACTTGTTTTTATTACATTGGTTCCGCAGAGTACCAGTCAAGCCTTCTTTGATAGTATCTCTTGTTGCTGCCGCAGCCAAGCGCGGCATGTCCTCCAGATTCTATTTCATTTTCTCCAACTTTGTCTCGATCTTATCTCCCAACTTCAAGCCTTTAATAGAATTTGGCCATATGATATCTGCAAGCTCATCCAGAGTCTGTTGCGGATCTCGCGTGCCCATTGCAGGGGGGACAAAGTGCATATCATTCCTGGACCTCTTAGACCTGTTATCCGAATCTTCGTATCTATCAGATGTAGTTTGGTCTTCATCCGAATCTCCGTCTTCCGCGCAACGTACGTCGGAAATCGATATGCCTTCTCCCTCTGCCTCTGGGTCGGACTGATCCCTGATTACAGAGTTAGTGGTTGCCCCGTTCACCACGCAAGCCTGAAACATTTAAAAGAGTCTTAGAAAAAATGTTGAGATCTTGTAGTTAAACAATTAAAAACAGAAACATGAGAAAATCATTGTATATGAAATTACTACTACAGCAAGAAAGGTTATGACCTTTGGATCCTTGTACAATTGTTCGGAAGATTGCTTAAAGTCATGCATGATGCCACGGACTAATTTCCTAGTGAGCTGTTCAACGTACGGCATGTCACTCGAGAGGCATACCTTATGCCCTCTCGATTTAGATGGAGACACCAGTGAAAAGAAGAGGACCTGACAGCATAATTCACGATCCCATCATGCTAAATAATCAGACAAATGGCACGTGTCAAAGAAATTTGATTGTACCTCCAACAGAAATGAGCATGCAGTCATATAGGTTGTTTTTTTTTGATATGCGGCCACGGCTTCGTTCGTTGTCTCTCTTATCAACTTTGCCCAATTCTTTTTATGTAAGTTCTCCATATCAACCAGGAGGTTTAGAAATTTGCAATGTAAATGAAGGGACATCTCCGGAAATAGTAACACTCCAAAAGCATATACAAGGTAATGCAACTCGAACACTTGATCATTTTGACCACCTTGCTCCAAAACTCTGCGTAAATCGCTCATAACTACCCTATCGTATCGGTTAAAACTGAAATGACTATTGAAATTTTCATAACCAGTCCTGTCAGTTTCATCTATGATGATTTCCTGCCCTGTTGATGGAACCCCTAGGGCGCTTCCAACCAAAGCATCAGTGACATGAAACGTCATGTCATTGACTCTCAAGACACTTGCAACTGGATTATAATTTCGAATTAACCAATGCACCAGGTCCCTGTGGTGTTTTTCAAAGTTAATCTTGGTTATACCTTCAAAACAACTCCTCTTAAAGACCTCTGCTAGTCTATCTTTAACTTTGGTGTTCAGCGTTGACAGTTGCGTAATACTCATCCGTGTACAATACGTTACCTATTCATCGTGATTGTAACAAATGAGAACATATAAGATTCACGGTACTAATTGCTTTCGAAGTAAAAACATGACCTGCCACCTTGTCTGATGACGAAGACGAGATGGATTTGCGACTCTCCCTAATTATCCGAGCCTTGGGGGGCTGTGGTGTAGGTTTTGCCGGGGTTGTCGGGTGTACATCCGTTACCTCCCTAGCTCGTTTGGTAAGGTGTGTATCATTGGGTTTTGTTGGATACACATGATTATGACTGCTCTCCCTACAAAATTAACACATGAAAAATGAGAATTTGATTAGAGTGTAACAGAAACAATACAATAACCATGCAAAATACTGTAATCAAAATACTTACATCACTAACTTTGGTATTGAGAGAATACTTTGGACTATTAGGTCTGCAAACTTGGTGTAACCTATTTCAAATAAGAAGCATCAATGAATGAACTGAACATATACAAAAAAACAAAACAAATTGTTAACCGATTCGAGTAACATGAATAGAATGCACCGATTCTAAGTCTGAAAGCACTGTTAATCAAACAATCTGGACACGCGCGCACACAATCACACTTTCTAAGAAGCATGATGGGGAACAATTACATAAACAAACTTCGATTCAAGCATATCGATTAACAATCCAACATCACTAACCTAATGTGTACTCACAATTTGAATCGACAATTGGAAATACAAATGTATTTGACCAAAAGTATAACGACGGAGAGTTAAATTAAAAATTAAAAATTAAAAAGAGGCGGTTGATCACCAAAACCCTGAAAGCGCTGCCGAGGTTTGAATGATCGACTGTTTTGAGGCGGAATGACGGAGAGCGTAGATAATTGGGACGAGATTTGGCCAGTGACTTTATGAATGGGCTCTTTGTTTTTTTTCTTAACCATTTTTTATTACTAGGCGGTTCGGTTCACATAATGGTCCCAATGGGTTCGGTTCGGTTCACACAGTGCATGGCCACCCGTCTCAGGGCTAGGAGGCTTTTTTTTTTGGTGGGGTGGACCATTCACAGTATTTTTTTGCTTAAATATTGGCAAAAAATCAAAATACGTGTTAGAATATTAACAAAATCAGATTCCCTAAACCTTGTATGGACCACTGATGGAGAACATGAATTAGGCAGCGGGCCTAATTGCTATATTATTGTTTTGGTGTCTTTATTTTATATTTATTAAAGTTTTGGTTTATTGTTTCTAGGTCCTTGATTGGGTTTTGATTATATATATATATTTTTTTTTTTTAAATCTCGCACTTGGCGAGAATTGAACCTATGACCTCTAGTGTCATCGTGACACCTCAGTCTAACCAATTGAGTTTGACCTCATTGGTGGTTTTGATTATATTTAAAGAGTCGCTTAGGTTAGGTTTTATTATTATTATTATTATTCCAGTTTATGATAAAACAGACGCATTGCCTTTGCCTGTATGCGTTTGACGCTTTGCTTCGTTTTGATGGCTTGTTTGCCATGTACTACTGTAGGGGATTCTAGTAGCTTATCCCCGTGGTTCCCCATTTACCACGGGGGTAAATGGGGAACCATTACTGATCCTCGCTTTGGCGCTTAGATAAAAAGAATTGTTTTTATCTTTTATGCTTCCGCGTTATCTATCAACCACCTAAATAAATAGGGAACACTCTTTCGGTCCGTCACTCTCTTTATATGCCTACACTTGTGCATGCCTAAATCATATTTTTGTGCATTAATCATTAATTTATATACTATATTTAGAATATGTGGTTATTAAAATTATTATTTATATTTAAATTAAATCACTAAAAGGAAATATCGGATTAGTAAATTGTTAAATACGTAGTACTCAAAGTATTATAGGGTTTGAGTTTAAAACGATTTTAGGGAAATTTTCATAGAGAGACTATTGTGAATGCTCTAAGATTTAGTATTGCTAGTTGGAGTTAAGAGTGTGAAGTGAGTAAAGAAGAAATGAAGCTGATTGGTTGAAAATTGTTTAGGAGTAATGCTGGTATTGGAATATGAAAAAGCAAGTGATGATGGGATTAATCTCTTCAGGTTGTAGCCAATGAGGTCTAGCTCAATTGGTTAGACTGAGGTGTCATGACACTAGAGGTCATAGGTTCAATTCTCGCCAAGTGCGGGATTATTTATTGTTTATTACTAGCTTTGTAATGCTACTTATGAAGTTGTAATAGTTCGATTATTAAAAAAAAAATCTCTTCAGGTTGTAATTATGGCATTGAGGAGATGTATATCTGCCCAAATGAATGCGTTAAGTTGGTTACTAATTCAATATTTGATGTTTTAAACATTAAAACAAATAAATAGATGATTATACAGACCAACCTAGTTCATTGTTTGGACATTTTAATAGTTTTAAAAGTTGCACCAATACTATAGCTCAATGCACTACAAGTTTACTGTAAATAAGATCTTGGTCTAAACTTCATCCATAAAAAGATTTGATTTCACGTCCATTTCATCCCAAGGATCTTTACATAAATGAGAAAAGACTTGTACTTACAATATGTTACACACAACAATATATGCACTTAGACTTTCTAGTTCATACTTGAGACTTTATTCAATGGTTTCTTAGAAACATTAATTTTACAGCTTTGGTTTGTCATCCACGTGGTGAAATATATCTTCTAGCAATCATTCTAAATCACTGTTTTTCACCACATTTACAGTCACCACTAACTCTCATCTACTCTCTGTCTCTTGAATTTTTAGTGCAAAGAAGTTGAAAGGTCCATCTCTGATAAAATGTCTTCCAGTGACAATTCGACTGCAGACAATAGCGTGGAACCCGTCTCCATGGCCACAAGTCAAGGCTCTAACAATGAGTCATTTCTGAAGCAAAAACTGGTCAAGTATTCATCGGAGATTTGTAAGAACAACCCTTGCCTTTAACCTTTTTCCTGTATAAGCCAAATTTGCTATAGAATTTAAATTATGAGCATCAAATTCATACAGATCTATAAGTGTTTAAATTGTACTAATGTAGTTGCTGCTTCTTTTTTGCAGCTCAATCCCCTGATTTGTTTCAATTAGTCGTAAGGCATCAGGGCTTGTTTATGGATGATGTCCTCAAATTAGTGTTGTACAGTGGTGGTAGGAAATTTTTCATCCACAGTGTTGATCCTCAAACTTTCAAAGTGGCTAGACTACTACAGCTGGTTCTCAAGGAGCAGGATGAAGGCAATCAGAATCCATGCCGCATCTGGTACGAAGAATATGGGTCCACTTGGCCAAACTGTATCAAGCCCCTCCATACTGCTACACAATTTAGGGAGATGATTGCTAATTGCAGAGCTGCTGGGACTAATTGGGGTCGAGTTTATCTGCAATCGATTGAGGAAATGATCGGCCCGGATGATCACGTCATTTACAAAGTGCCATTCCCTCTGAACTTTCATAGACCTTTTGAAGGGATGGAGAACTTGTATGATCATGCCGCTCATATCCAGAAAACGATCGACCAGGTTTCGCCTTATAACCGCAAGCGACTTGAAGCAGCGAGGATCTGGCCTTATGTGTCTATGACCGACTGAGAAACGTGGATCGGGGGTTCAGTGGCTACGTATCTTGTTTTAATTTCTGCAAATATGGGACAAGTTTTCTTAAATGTTTTGGTCTGTAATATGTGAACTGTAGTCTTCTTTTACTGTCTTTTTCTGTTCCACTCTTCCCTGATAAGCTTTGTCATAAGTGACAAGTGAAGTACGTGTGTGGAGAGACTTCATGGAGTGAAGTAGTAGACAAAATAGAATTTGACCTGCATATTTAATTAATTGAAATTTTAGGCTAATGCACATTAATTAAGAAAAGTAATGATTACCCTACATTTTCAATTAAAAAAAAAATAAAAAGAAGATGGCAAGGGTCCATCTTGTTAGGCAAACTTCAATGTTCATATCAAAACAGAAATCAGAACAATCAAGATATTCTGAGGATATCAACCAATGCCATCCAGTTTTCCTAAAAGTGTACAAAAAGTTATAATCCAGAGCCCTATTAAGGT
>JAHHQI010000183.1:0-24738 GCA_028274465.1 Plantago ovata | reverse complement strand
CCTTAAGAAGTCTTTGGACTTCAGCTTCAATGATGGCATTATCTTCCGCACTGAAGTCTCTTCGCTTTTCTCTGATGTGGGTGATCGACGGGTCGACGTTCAGCCGGTGAACAGCGACTCGTGGGTCGATCCCCTTGAGGTCCTCGGTGCTCCACACGAAGATGTCGTTGTTATCTTTCAAACATTGGATGAGTTTCATCCTGACTTCTGTAGTCATCTCAGTACCAATTTTTGTGACCTTGTCGGCACTTCCTTCGACAATTTGGATTTCTTCAAGGGTTTCTCTTGCTTCAATTTTGTTTTCCTCAAAGAACTTCTTATTTTTGGAAGATGGTGGAATTGGTGGGATCACTTGATACTCCTCGAGCTCCTTAACAGCACCTACCAGGGTATCCTTATCTTTCTTCAGGATTGCTTTTCTTTGCCTAAGTGACGGACTTGGCTTTTTTGACTTTCTCTTCACTCGCCGAACCGTGTAGAAACGATAAGGCGCATTGTGAACAAGAGGTTGCTCCTCGGATGATTGGCCTGGGTTGGGTTCTCCAATGGCAACCCTGGAAGTGAACTTGCCCGACATGGTATAGCATTCTCATGCTTCTCGTATGTCTCCTACTTCTTGTCCAATTCCCAAAGGAGTGGGGAACTTTAGCTTGTTGTGGACTGTAGACACTACGTCTCGGAATTGAGAGAGACCGGGTCGGCCTAGGACTGCGAAATAATCGAAGGGCATATCGACGACCACGAAAGGAACATGTTGAGTCACTCGCCGAGGAGCGCTCCCCATTGACATCGTGAGATTGATCATTCCTAGTGGCATGATAGGTTGTCCTCCAAACCCTACCAATGCGCTCCTCACTTCCTTGAGCCCTTCTCTAGGATTCATTTGCATCCTCTTCAAGGTTCCCGTAAAAATCAAGTTAGCCGAACATCCGGTGTCGACGAGGATCCTTCCTAACTTGTATGATTGAACATCCAGGGAAACTACAAGTGGAACACAAGGATCATATATGTTTCCTCCTCCAGCATGCCTCAAGGGTATCTCGCTATCATCGAAAGAGATAACATTGGTTCCCGGTCGGGCGACTTTAGCATATTTCACATCTCGGGCTCTAAGATTATCCGCTGTAATCTCCCTCTGATTACGAGTGTCGCCTCCCGCGGGTCCTCTCGCAATTGTAAGAGTGTGGATGCTTCCGTTCACGGGGCGGTTCTCATAACTGTTGTAATTATGAATATCATCATCATGAGGGTTTCCTTGGTAATGGTGCTCGCTCCCACTTTGAGGTGGTGGAGGCAAGATTGCCAGAGGTTCCTCCTTCCGGATGTAGCTAACCAACTGGCCATTGCGTATCATCCTCTCAATTTCGTTCTTGAGCTCGACGCACTCATCAGAGGTATGCCCTTTCCCCTTGTGGAACGTGCAAAATTTCTCCGAACTCTTGTTCCTTTGGTTTTATCGAATCGGGGGTGGCTAGGAGACGTCTAGATTCCTCGAGACTATATAGTTCAAGATGTCGGATCTTGGCCTATTTAAGTCTGTGTAGTTCCTATATCGCCTTGGAGGTGACCTCCTAGGAGGAGACCTCTTGTCTCGGAAATCATTTCTTGAGTGACCCTCTTTGATCAACCCATGCTTTTGGTCTTTCCTTTGTTTACCGGGATTTTGCGGGCGGGGAGGATATTCCTTCTCCTTTTCTTTCTCCTTCCCTTTTTCCTTGGGAGGGTTGGTTCTTACTGTGACGGTTTTTCGGAATTCCTCGGCCTCGAGGAAATCCTTGCAAACCTTCGCCAGTTGTGCTTCATTCTCTACACACGATGCTGAGAGTACGTCTTGGAACTTGATGTTGGTAGTGTTACCGTACAAGTATTCTTTTCTCTCATTGATCGAGTGATCTTCAACTTGGAGGGCTGCTTCATGAAAGCGATTGATGAAGTCCCTCAAGTCCTCATTGTTTTTCTGAACAATCTCGGCTAAGTACCTCACTCTTCTCTTGGTATTCATGACCTTCTCGAAACGCTTAGAGAACTCCTTGTAGAGATCTCTATATGACTTGATGGATCGATGTGGGAGGCGCGACCACCATTTCATGGCTTCTCCGGATAGGTTAGCCGGGAAGAGGAGTGCTTTAGTTCTCGAATCATGACCATAAGCATCCATCTTAGTGCCAAATCTTACCAAGTAATCCTTCGGACAACTTGTTCCATCATAACTTTCGAAGGTGGGGAACCCTCTTTCGATTTTGGCTTGGTGGCTCCTTATCTCGTCGCACAAAGGGCTCGAATCTTGGTCTTGCTCTTTATCTTGGATAGTTCCTCGTAGAGTCTCTATCTGAGCATCAAGTGCGGACTTTCTCGCGTTGAGTTCCTCCAGAGTGAGCCTTCTCCCCGTGATCGGGTCGATCAAGGGGGTTACCTCAGCTACTGTTCTCAATGCTTGATTTTCCGCCACCGCTTCTTGTTGGTTCTGAGGAGTTACTTGGTTGGGCGCGACTTGATTGGGGAGAGCGGGTGGTGTAGCGACCACCTGAGCTCTATTTTCTTGTTGAGCTACATTTTGCAATGATGCTCGTATCCTTCCATCGATCAAATCACCAAGTCATCCGGGGCACCTTGAGGTCCTAATCTCGATTGAACTCTTGAGGGTCCAAGTCGAGATTGGATTGGCCTTGTGTTGGCTCTTGAATGTGCCTCATCTTTTGCAACTGGTGCTCTTCCTTGGGATTGACGAGGAGCGACCAGAGTGTCACGAGGTTGCTCTTGCACTGGTGCTTGTTGTACTCCTCGAGCTTGGAGTTTAGCGTTAACTCTAGCAGCCTCATTGCCCCCCACATATCCTTGTAATGTGAGAAGGAACAAGCCGTATTGAGCTTCGCCCATCCCGAAATCTGATGGTCGGACTATGCGTCCATTAGGAAGGGTGAAGTTCAATGCGGCCGGTTGAGGAGGGTTCACTGCTATGGGAGGTTGATTGATTGCTACTTGAGGAGGCTATCCTCTTGGTTCGGCGTTGTTCGTGACTCTCAACGCTCCATAGGAACTTCGTACTGGAACTCCTTGTGGGTTGTTTTCCCCCGATCTTTCATCTTGGGAGTTGGTGACATTGGTGAACGCCCCCTCCGTGTAATCTTGGTTCCTTGCAACATTGTTATTTCTCGGTGCCCTCGGAGCAGCAGCCGTTCCTCCTCCTCGACCGTTGCTAGGGGGACGGCCCCTAGCTCGAGGAGGATTCCTGGGTGGTGCATTAGCAAGACGGTTGCTTCTTCTGGGAGGCATATTCGTGAAGTGTCACGAGGAGGTTAAGTGGCTCGACCAGTAGGGCTAGGAATGACCTTTCATGTCGCTTCCCACAGACGGTGCCAAATGTTGAAGGGTATTTCTAACGTTCTTATAAGTTCGCAATGGATCGTTACAATCAACTAATCTATGTCTTATTCATGTAGTGTTCCTCTTATAATGATAGGAAACCTTCTTGTAGCTTCCTCGCACCTGAAATAGACTAGAGGGGGGGGGGGGTTAGTGTCTCTTATCCGGTCTGTAAGATATCAGACCGGAGTGACGACTTTACGTGTAGGGAGTTGAGGACTTCCCGTTGGGTAATGAATGAACCCTTTATATACTCGTAGTCTTTTATCACGTTGCGTAGGATCATGACACGTGTCCGGCCGAGATTGAAGCCTTCCTTGGCCCAAGCCCATTAAGGAGGTCCATGGGCCTTGGCCCAAGTATCTTGGGTAGGATTGAGAGGGCAATGTAGACTTTTCGGGGCCCACGAAGTAATCCGGAAGGTTGGTCCCACAGGGAGCGACCATGGCTGGTCGCCCTAGGTCCTCGAGCCTCTCTTGTACGTAGGTGGTCCGAGTAGTGTTCTGCCTAGTTTCTCTCAAAGAGCGTTACCTTGACGTAAGGTCCTCCTCGAGCCATAGAGATGCTCCTTGATCCCTAGAGATGCTCCTCGATCTCAATGGTTGCTTTGTCCTTGTGATGAGCTTATTTTGAGGGTTGGCCTCCTAGTGATGGTCGGACCGTATGTCGATCGAACCACACCTTAGTGACATACTTGGGTGTGGTCGCGCCCCTTGAGGGACGGCCTATGATGCTTTGTCGCGCTCTTAGACCGCTCAAGTTCGTACATGCGGATTGGACATATTTCAACACTAACAGTTACATTGGTTAGTTCCCATAAAAAAGTCTCTCCAATATTTAATCGAACGGATTGTATTTGACTGAACACACAATAAGAGTTTGTAATTTAGTGTGATGATGCTATACGTATATTAGTTTCGATGTGTTGGTTTAGGCTTTCTTGGGTCATAACCAATAGTATACGTTTACAGTCGATCAATAAGTGTTTTATTGGTTATCACCCATTGATAAGCCTCACCGACATTTAATCGAATTGATTGTATTTGAATGAACACACCATAATAGTAATAAACAACTTGGCCTTGTTTTATGAATGATTGTAGTACGCAGGTACCGTCATTTGTCACTGTACGTGCGTATTTCAGTCATTCTCATCGTCGGCCCAAGTAATATAAGGATTTCATCATTTGATAAGTTTGTACAGCGATTGATCTACCACAGCTCCAGGACGATGAGGGACATTTAATCGAGTGGTTTCCGGGCTAGAGGCACACTGGCCTTCTGGTATTGCACTTGGTGGGTATAAAGTAAGTTCTTAAATTGGTATAGTTCTACTATTTGCTTATTTATAGTTTTATACAATGGCTTAACCTTTTAAAATGTGTATGACAGGTTTCAACCGATGGCTGCTACACAAAGGTTGGCCTTGATTATGAAGGGAGGGTGGTTGCCGGCTCCTGGACCACCGAGTAGCAGTGAGAAGTGGAGTACGCTTCCTCTAACTGAGAAGCGATGCCTTTTCGGGGAGTTTAAGGTACTTTATTTGTATGTACCTCTTACGTGCTAGTTTTTAGGATTAAGTCAGCAGTTATGATGGGTAGGCGGCACCCAAACTTATTTTGTTTAGATTACGTCCGCATTGAATATGGGTAGGTGGCGCCCATTGACTATTACTGTTTACTATATATGTTTGGCTTATTTGTAATTGCACAAAAATGTTGCAGAAGTACTACTGGGTCCCCAATGTTCAAAAGGAGACGATGTGGCATGTATGCAACCGCGAGGCAGCTTTGATCTACAAGGAAATAGTGCATAAAGCCAAGCTCTTGCGGGTCACTGATGAGTCTCATGCTTGGGTTCCCTACATCCGGACAGCCCATTATGCGTTGTGGGATGCGTACTGGCAGAACCAGCAGTTGGCGGCGCCACCGAATCCGGCATACTGGGACGGTGCATTGGGTGCCGTGGATAACCCGTGAGATCGAGCACTATTATTTATTGTTTGTCATATGCTTATTATCTTAGTACACTTTAAGTTGTTTGTTTCGTACACTTTAGATCATGGAATCGTTTTTCTATATTCGTATCATTTTGTACACTTAGTTTCTTTGTTCTGTGTTGTATATTCGAATCGTTTTTCTATATTCGTATGATTTCGTATAATTAAATCTACAAATACTATCATCTATCTAATATTAATAATAATATTTAAAAAATACACAAAGACCAAAAAAAAATGACAAATCACTGCATGTAGCCACTGACATATTTTATCTGTGGCTACACTTAGCAACGGATAAAATCTATTCGCGATAAATCCCAAAGCCCCGAACCAACCCGGTCAATATATAATCCGTCACAAAATCCACTGATCCGTCGCTAGACAAGGATCTATCGGTGGCTAAGCCTTTTTAGCCACGGATCGACCTTTTTAGCCACAGATAGATCCGTGGCTAAAAGCCAGTTTTTTTGTAGTGGCAACATGAAGCTCCTTTTTTGATTGAAAGTCACAGTGATATTCTATGTCTCACCTATGACTGAAAGTATAAAGTATAGGAAAATGCCGTAGGTAGTTCATCCTAAGGCGGGCTTGTTTGGTATGGGATACTGAGGGAAGGGGGAGTTACGCATGTATGAGTTTCCTCGGTTCACCCATGTCGTATTGTACATGAGTGAAGATTTTTAGGGATTTGTTTCAACCTCTATTTCGTTTCATTGGTCTTTTTCAAATGTCTTTATTTATGGAATTTTAAGACAGGGACGCTTTGCGCAAGTCAAGTTAAAGAACTTCGAGAAACTTTCCACAATTCGTTTTTGTTATCAATTTCTAGTTGCTAGAAAGTAATAAGTATTCTTAGACTTTCAATTGACAATAAGTTTCTTTGCTTAAATCTCCTTCTCCATGAATAGGAGATCTCTGGTCTCTTACGCTACTCAATTTTCTAACGAAGGTGATAGGAAATCTCTCCGGTCAAATTTGACTTTTTGGGACTATAGCACTGCATAGAAGGTCTCCCTTACTCATTATTTAAGAAAAAGATAAGAGGTACTATAGCACTGCATAGAAGGTCTCCCTTACTCATTATTTGAGAAAAAGATAAGAGGTCGAGTATCTAAGAAAAGAAAGTCAATTGAATAGAAATTAAGATATTATAGACCACTCTAGTCTAGGAACATGGTTCTTCCTAGGCCTAATCCACTATACATATAACCCTGGATATGAATTTCTACCTACTGCGTTCTCAATTGTTAGCCCAGCCAGGCATGTAGCTGAGGTCGAAAAGACTGACTTTTCCTTGCCAACAAAAGAAATAAGAAATTCGTCATGCTCCCTCAAACTGACTCCAACCCTTTTGACTTAGCTATGCAATGAGTCTGATGACCCACTTTAGTGGCGAATAAAATAAAGAAAAAGGGATCTAAAAAAAGCATCATTTTGATTTTGAGAAGGGTTTTTCTTTTTTTCCTCGACTATCTCTACTATCATTGTGGTTTGGAATCGGTTCTTTCTTAATGGCCTACTCTTTCTTTAAACTTTGTCAATGATCGAACTTAAAGATATGAACTGAGTGTCATTTGATGAGTGAATGAGAACAAAGAAGAGGGATAGGGAAAGAATGAAGTAATGAAAGAGGAAGTACTGGCTAGTAGTAAAGACTTGTTATGATCCATTGGTTCATATAGAATCTATGTCCTAGGTGTATCAAAAACTCTTTTCGCTAAACGTATATAGAGTGAAAGGGTCCACCCCTAAAAGAAAGGATAGTCAAGATGAGTCTTCTCCATACCGCAAAAGATAGTTGTGCATCATACAGCTCACCAAATGCACTTGCCTCTGTGGGAGGCGCGCCCCGGGTAGGTTTGAATCACTTAGAATACATTGTTCTACGAATTTGAGTTAGGAAAGTTTTCCATAGGATTATTTTCCCACACATATACCACAGGGGTCGAGCATCTTCTCTCCACAGATTCTTTGTCAGTTGATTCTATTTCAGAACCTTGATCTCTTCTATTGGCTAAGCTTCTAACAAAACAAAGAGAACTAAAATGCCTATTGACTAATAGGAAAGACAACTCAAAAACCTAAGAAATGCACCTGATACCGTTCGATTAGTTAGAGCCAAACCACCATCCTCTAACCAATCTCTCTAACTTCCGCGTGCGTATCATATATAATAAACAATAATAGAAATAGAAGCTATTAAGTCACTAATAATCTCCTATAAGCCTAAGAGGTGTCTAAGAGTAAGAGAACCTACAAGCCTAAGAGATGCTTTAGTCGAACTCTTTAACTCCTTGCTGGGTGGGGGTGATTGAATAAGCTTAAAAGAACGTGGAACTCTTTAACTCCTTGTTGGGGTCGTTGGGGCCTTGCGGCCAACAAAAGACAAAAGACCGATGGGTGGAACTCTTTAACATCTTGTCGAGGTGAATAACACAAGACCGAAGGGTGGGTTTAGCTGCGGGAGCCAGTCTCTTTCTCTTATTTTTATTTCTCTCTATAGTCTAATAAAGTATAATAAAGTGTGTAAGTGTAATGGTAAGAGTAACAAAAGCTCGAAGTTCTCTTTCTTTTACTTTTATTTCTTTCTCTATCTGTATAGTCTAATAAAGTATCAAAAAGTGGTATAAATTTCGTCCTCTCTTTCTTTTACGTTGATTTCACTCTAAAGTAGTATAAAGTGTATGAAAGTAGGGATTGGCTAAACTTAGTACTAGTTGCATTGTACTATTTTTAGTACACCATTTAAAGTGTGACACTTGTCATTATTTTAGATTAAATAATGATTAATAAATACAACAAATTATAAACCAAAATAGACAAAAAATATTTTAATAATTATTACTTTCTAAATATTAAATATTAAAATATTTAATTTCAGTCATCACTACCAACCAAGCACCACCACCAACCACCACCAGTTCTCCACCACCACCACCTCCACCACCTCCACACCGCCGCCGGATTCACTCACCACCACCACCACCTCCGCCGCTGGATTCACTCACCACCACAACCACCACCTCCGCCGCCGGATTCAATCACTACCACCAACCACCAGCCTTCACCACCACCACCACCACCACCTCCCCCGCCGCCATCACCACCCACCACCGTAGCCGCCGCCTAAGTCCTCCCAATCTAAATTAAATTATATAACAATAGAACTAGATGTACTGAACATACTCTACGGTTTCATACGCCATGGAAAGAGTACGCCATGGAAAGAGTATCGGGTTTTAGGTCGAAGAAATTTTGGAAAATAAGCAATGCTGCATCAACGCATTAATGTTGATACAGCATCAATTACAGCGATGCAAATCAACACTTAGCATCAGTGCTGCATCGATGTTAACACATTGCAGTAGCATTACACTAAACATCAATGCTGCATCAATGTAAACACATTGAAATAGCATTATAAGTTATGATGTAAACTTCCTTTTAGAATCAGTGCTGGGTCGTTATGATAATGTTGATGTTGCATTTTATAATGTTTAAAAACCCTAAACCCTAAACCCTATACCCTATACCCTAAACCCTATACCCTAAACCCTATACCCTACCATGAAATAATAATAATAATAATAATAATAATAATAATAATAATAATAATAATAATAATAATAACAACAATAGTAATAATAATAATCCCCTCGTTCTAATAGAAGATTCGTAGTTTGACTTTTTTCGGTCAATGACTTTCAACTTTAACTATCGATTACTCTTAAACTATAATGGTAAAATATGTAACAAAATTATATTATGAAAATTTAGATTCAAAATTATATTTTCATAATATAATTTCGTTAAATACTTTATTATTATAGTTTACGAGTAATTGGAAGTCAAAGTTGAAGTTGTTGACCGAAAAAAAGTCAAGCTACGAAGCTTCTGATGGAACGGGGGGATAATAATAAAAATAATAATAATAATAATAATAATAATAATAATAATAATAATAATAATAATAATAATAATAATAATAATAATAATAATAATAATAATAATAATAATAACTACTCTATCCATCACAGTGAGACATTTTCAAAGTCATGAACGTGTATCCTTGAAAGATATGTACTATCCAGAATACGCACTGGAAGAACAAGTGATTAATGGCTTAAACGCTAACGCATAAGTAGTTAGAGGCCGTATGTAAACACACGACATTGTGCCAGTATATATAGTTGGTTATTACATTTGGTTGAA
The DNA here is from genome assembly GCA_028274465.1 of Plantago ovata. Classification (NCBI taxonomy): domain Eukaryota; kingdom Viridiplantae; phylum Streptophyta; class Magnoliopsida; order Lamiales; family Plantaginaceae; genus Plantago; species Plantago ovata. Next base: position 15,161 of record JAHHQI010000183.1, on the reverse strand, counting down.
TACTTATAACAGTATTAGTCATAACCTAACCTGGATTAAACTTAATGTTGATGTTGCGCTTTGTAATATTCTAAATAAACCCTAAACCCTATACATGTTGGTGATTTTAGTGTCATCAATTCATTTTAGTAGTAATGTGATTTGCTAGAGACTGATGCGATCTCTCGTTGAGCTCGGAACAAGTTCGGGTAGAGTGCACGCTTGTTGAGCCAACGAGTTATCGACCACGAATACGAAGCGGGGGTCAAGGGGGTTGCGGCCCCCTTGCGGGGTCGAGGGGCAGCGCCCTTCGCGGGGTGTAAGGGACAGCGCCCCTCGCGGGGTTCCAAGGTTAGTTTACGAGTAATTGGAAGTCAAAGTTGATGTTGTTGACCAAAAAAATCAAGCTACGAAGCTTCTGATAGAACGAGGCGATAATAATAATAATAATAATAATAATAATAATAATAATAATAATAATAATAATAATACCCTATATTTTTCAAATTTATTTGATTTAATTATTTATCGGAGAAATTTAATTATTTTATTTCTATTTAATATTCAATTCATTTATGCGTTAGAAAGAATCGAGGTAGAAAGTCAAATCATCAGTTAAAAATCTGATATTCAAGCCCAAACACTTGAGCCCAATACTTGCAAGCCCATTAAAACCCTAACCCAACAAAAAACCCTACACACTCATATATAAACTATTTTCCTCCATACTTCCCATTTTTTCCTTTCCTCTTTTCCATCCAATTTCATCCGGCCACCCCTTCTCGTAATCTCATCCGGCCGCCACCTCTCCTTGCGGCTTCCACCACCACTGGACAACCTTACCACAACCACACCACCCCTGCTTTTAATCATCATCCACGACATCGTCATCATATCGACTTCATCATCATCAACCAAACCGCCACCTCTTTCGCCTAACCAGACCACCTCTGCCAAAGGGGAAGGGTTTTGTGAATATTGCAATATCAAATAAATGAGAAGGGTTTTAAGTACAATTTTCTAATAAATTAAATACATTAATGCTTTAATTTTCGTACTAATTATACAATTTAATATAATGCAAGGACATTTTTGTTATTCACAATTAACCTCGATGCTGCTGCAACAATATACATCGCTGCATCAATACGTCTTAATATTCATATTAGTATATATGCAATGAAGCAGCGTAATTATTATGTTCGCTGCATCATTGCATACGTTTTTTTAGGTTTTACAGAAATCTTGCAGATTCCGTAGTTTGTTGTCGGATTCCGGTGGTGGCTGGATTCCGGTGATTCCAGTGATTCCGGTGGTGGTCGGATTCCGGTGGCGGTGATGGTGTTAAAAATTAAATTTTTATATTTTTATGATATCAATATTAATTATTATTTTTATAATTTAATTTATATTAAATATTAATTTTTGGTATTATGCAACCAATGCAACCCTATTATGCAACCAATGCAAGGTCATGTTGCATTGATAAATTATCAACCGTTGAGATGGAATCTTAGATCGATCTAACGGTTAATAAGGTGTACTAATATTAGTACAAATGCAACAGTACTAAGTATAGACATTCGCATGAAAGTATAATAAGTGTAAGAGTAACAAAAGACCGAAGGGTGAGTTTCGCTGCCTCTTCCTTTTACTTTTACTTTTATTTCTATAGTCTAATAAAGTGGTATAAAGTCCCGGCGCTCTTTTTTGTACTTTGTACTTCTTTCTCTATCCCTATAATCTAATAAAGTGGTATAAAGCCTAATAGCTATTAATAGATAATATATAATAATACTATAAGCTATAAGTGAGGGAGGGACAGTGACCGAGCGATCCCGTGATTATCGTTCGATTGGTTAGAGCCTAACCACCATCCTCTATCCAATCTCTCTTGGTTTTCCCTTAACCGGTTTTCCCTTCACTATCCTTCGAAGCTGGGGCTCGAAGGACTGTTCATTCAAAACCTCCCGGCTCTGTGCTCACATTCCTCGAGCACCCGCTCTCGGAACATTTCGCCCATAAGCCTTCCTTTCGCTCATAAGCCTTACGGAAAGCGGTCATGTAGAGATGACCCCCCAAATAAAGAAAGAAAATCCTACAAAGAAAGAAACGAAGGGGTAAAGATTTGTTTGCGTTGAAACATGTTGTCATTTACTCTGGTCAACCGTGTTCGACTTTGACTACAAATTACTGTTAAACTACAATTGTAAAATAAACAATAAAATTATATTATCAAAACTTAAGGTCTATATTTTCATAATATAATTGCGTTAATTTTTTTATCATTATAGTTTAAGATAATTTAAGAGTAATTTATTGACCGGTCAAAGTTAAAATGGGACAATTACTCAGATGGAGGGAGTACATGATTTCTCGAACTCGTGAAAACACGACTCGTCCGTGAAATACGCAAAAACTTTTATTAGTCGAAAACAGATCTTACTGGAACAATGCGACTAAGACGGAAAAGCCCATGAAAACTCGAGGTGTTAGATGCGTGAAAACTGTCATTTCTCTCCTACATGTACGGGAGATCGGAATACCGTCGGTGGAAATGATTTTGAAAAAAGCGCGTGAAAGGTTAGGAACTGAAGTGAGCAAAGCTAAGAAATTTGGAATCCCTGCGGGGTGTATATTGGAATCCCCTGCGGGGCATATTATCTCTATCTTTATCTGGTGTTTCACTTGTGGAAAGCAGATCAACACAAAATGAGGTAAAGAAAATCACACGAAAGAAACCTCGTGTGGGTGTTCCTGCCTAGAAGTGTGTGCGAAAGAAAAATAGATTCAATATAAAAACCAGAAGAATCACTGGCAAATCGATGTGACCAGACTAAATCAAAACTCAGCAAAGTACTTATGAGAATAACATTCCAGTAATCTACTACATTCAACAAATTATCCATTAAACCCGCCAGATGACACAAGGAACATGAAAAATTATCACAATGATTCAGTTCAAACAAAAACCACCTTAAAACTAGTACACAGACACAGCTTAAAAGCACAAAGTGTGTGTCTTAATTATCCCAGAACCTGGATCACAAACGCCAGACACTCAATAATAATTAATAAACTAGCTCTTCGGGTGAAACAAGTTACATGTTCCCTTGCATCGTTGCCTGCTCTGCCTCAGTTACCTTCCCAAGCACTCACCGTTGCCTGCTCTGCCTCAGTTACCTTCCCAAGCACTCGCCCTGCAAATAGCATTAGCTCGTTAATTTCAATACATTCGGTTCGAAAAATTCAATTCCATCACTTTAGCTAGCTCAGCAAAACTTATTTCTATAAACTCCAACCATCTCACATTTTGAAGAATTGACAAGGGTCGAATCACAAATAACGTCCAACACATAAATAGTTTATTGTTTAAAACAACCAATAGCATTCTAAAAATGTTCAGACTTCAGAATATCCAAGTGGAGCAAAGTTCAGCATAGTAATTTAAAACAAGAAAACTTACAGTCAGGCAGCAGGTGCTGCTCAAACTATTGCAACACCATAGGAGCTGCACAGTGTAGATAATGCAGTTTGATTTGATGGTTCAAGATTTTCACTAATGATCCGAGGGTATGTTCCAGGGGAGAGAGCAGAAAGATTAGCCAAAGATACAACCAGAAACTGCTTTGGATCATTGATGTCGCTGACAGGATCCTCTTCTCTTCTCCCAGCACTATACAGATTAACAAAAGTTGCATTATAACCAACAGTTTCTACAAAATCAGGAACTTCAGTCTCCTCTTCCACTCTGTCCTCCTCAGGCTTTGAAAGAAGTGTGACAACACTATCGAGCATCTTCCCCCAAAGCTTTGAATCTGCTGGTGGCCCAGATTCACATAATACTCTAGTTGTAGCAACTGAAGTTAACTTGAGCTCCAGGGAACCCGTGATCAGTGTAAGATTGGGTACCCAGAAATGCTCCAAAATAATACTAAAAATGTTCTCTTGGACAGCATTCATTGAGCCTGAGAGATTTTGCATACCGTGCTTCACCAAGAAAAGTGACATAAGAATAATAAAAGACTTGATAAACTTCTTCTTTTTATTGGCTTGCAATCGACGAAATAATTCGGCCCAAATGCGGTGGAGGTAGGGTGAAATCACATCATATCCAAGGTTCTCAACCACAGTGTTGAGCACATAGAATCCCTGTTCATCAGTTTTTGGTGACTGAATTAGCATGTTGAATATTCCAAGGACAGTAGATAAACCACCCTGCTGGCTTAACTGGGGTGGTGGCTTTCTAAGGAAGGCTTGAAGCAAGCGAACAAGGGCTGGAACATTTGCATGCTTCTTCCATGGCTCAGGCCCCAGTAGTATTGCAAATATCTCCATGTAATGTTCTGGTAAAGGTAACCGGTTCAAGTCGACAAGCTGGGCTAGCAACTGAAATGCATAAGGGAAAAACTCGCTAACATCTTTTACCAATATCATCTGCAAAACGGGAAGAAGACATTTCTCAAAAGCCAAAATGAGAGATGGGTCCTGCTCACAACCCCGTCTGAGTAAAAGAGCCACAGATTCAAATAGATAGTGGTTAAAGATCGGATTCTTCGGGTTTTCGCAGACCCTGTTCAGAACAGCTACCAAACCATTGATACAAGGTAAAGCAACATCATGAGAAATGTTTGCAACTCCCAGAACCCGCATAATACATTTCATCACATACTGATTCTCCTCAGATTCTGGCTTCTGCAAGGCACTGAAAAGATTAGACATCAAGGCAAGAAGAAACGGACTGACATCTGCACCTGAGTATCTTGCTTGTCCTCCTTCATCTTTCACCAGAAAAAGCTTCTCAATGCAGATAGCAGCATAAGAATGAACCACATTTGACTCAGAATCAAGGAAACGGACTACATCAGGAAGCAATGCAATTGCAAATTGCTTAAGGATCTGATTCCTGAACATACAAAAGAACTTCAATGCTCCAGCTTTCAGTATAGGATACCCATTCACATCTTGATGTTGCAGCTCTCGAACAATAACTGATGCAAAAAAGCTCTGGACATCAACAAGATCTGTGGAAACAGAACTACCACCAGCTTTTTTTGTGGCAAGGGATACAACCAAAAAGATGGCACAGTCTTTGTGCTTCCAATTTGCAGCTTGATTCTCAGCGGAGGCTAATAGATTCTGTACCTGAACAGAAACCATCTGCGTAACCTTCTCCTTATAATTTGCAGCAATGCCCTTAAGGAGTTCACACGCAATTCTCCTCCTGGTGTCAAGGTCACTGCCTTCCATATCTCTCCTTATGAACTCTACATAATTCATCTCAAAAAGCTCCTCATCCTCATCCCTCAACATTACATTGGGAATGACAATATTCTGAATAATTTGTTGCAAAATGTCATCTGCCGCAAACAAATCATGATGAACACTTGCACTGACTGTGGTCAAAAATTTAATACCGGTGATAGTGAGCCTCTCCCTAGCAGGTGAACCTGCTGCAGCCACCAGTACCAGCCACACTGCCTCCGCAAACCCATTCAGGTATTTCTTAAATAATTCTTCCTCTTTCTCCATGTAGAGGTTTATATTCTCACAAACAGCAGCTCGCAATTCATCAACCAAAGCAAGCCCTTCATTCCCACTGTCTTCTAGAGCAGGATATCTTGTAGTTAAATATTTCCTAAACTCAGTCATCCATTCCTCCACATGATCCTCGAAAAACTCGGGCAAATCCATATAGTTAAGCGAATAGAAAATCCTACAACACAGCCTCTGTGACTCAACATAGCCCCTGAGAACAACGGCAGATGCACCAGAAGCCAACGCCTGGTCTAACAAGGAGGCATTCCTCTTAAAGACTTCCAACAGTGGCCTTGCAAAGTTATCAAGACAGTACTTGAGATCAAGCAACAACTCATTCGTCTTGTACTGGTACCTAAATTTCTTAAAGAGGGAATTAATTGTCACAAGGACACCATTCACAGACGCATAATCGTTCACCTGAGTCAACCTATCAAGAGTCCCAACTAACTCAGGCAACAAAGACTGCCACGCCTTAGGGAAATCATGCTTCCCTATAATAGTCAAAGCCTCACTGATCTGTGCTTGAATCCTAGGCGAAGAATTAACCATCAACGAAACAATCAAGGTCTTAATCTGCTCCTTTTCCTGGTCGGAAACAACAGTATGGTCCGTGGTATTGGGTGGAGCAACCCAATGCACTTTGAGGTGGTTTTTGAAGTTGACGGCAGCCGACTGGCGGATCTGCTCATCTACAGCGGGCTCGGCAACTAGGCGAAGAAGCGCAAGGGCATAGTTTGGTCGACCGGCGGCTTCTGCGAGTGAGGCCTCAGCACTACGGCGAGTGACAGCGTGAGGAGAGAGGGTGTTGAGAAAGCACTGGGAGAGGACTTGTTGTGTTTCAGGATTCCACTCCATAGCAGCCGAAATTAGGGTTTAAGCAGTAGTAGCCTAAGAAGATGAAATCAGATGAATAATAATAATAACAATAAATCACAGAATAACTTGCCAACAAAACGAATCGAAAAACAAGCAGCATCAATCAATCAAGTGTCTAGCGATTCATCTTATACTACGCATAGGAAACAATCAATCCTAGGGTTTGAACAAAACTAAAATTAAGAAGTGACTGAAAATAAGTATCTACCGATTCAACGATTGAATTGAATAATTTAAAGCTATAATAAACAGAAAGAAGTGTAAAAAAAAAGGTTAAGAGAAATGGAGAAGAAGAGTTACCGCGAAAGGAACTTGTCTTGGAGAAATTCGTTTTTGAGCTTGGAGAAGTGTAAAAATGATGGGGGTTTGGCATTTTAATCTAAAATCCGTTTAACCTCAAAAAAGTAGAAACTATATTGTTTGGGAAATTCAATTAAGCAGTTGTTTTAGGTAGTGTTCGAAAATGTTTATTACAATTAACTTTTAATTCATTTTGCTTTATGTTCAAATAATCTGATTATAACCAAAACCATGGGGTGTTTGGTATACATACTACTAGAACTAGAAGTTAAAATTTAAGCAATATTTTAGTATTTGATTAAAATAAAAATAATCACTTAAATATTAACAATTACTTTATTTAATATTTTGTTACCTTTTTTTCTACCATTTTAGTTGCTTAAATCTCCAAAATCAATCTCCCTGGATGCTTTTAGCTTACAATACAGTTGCCCGATGCCGAGAGTAGTTGGGAGCATGAAGAACACCTTTGCTAATTTGGGCACAAGATCAATGAGTACCGAGCCAAGGTTGAGCCGAGGACTGCAACGGCTTAGGTGAGGGGAATGTCACGCACGGTCGTTTTCGTGGTATATCGGTCCCAATGGCTATAATGTAAATACTTCTCTAGAATGTTCTTCTATATTTTACAAGCTTGTAAGATAAGGAATATGGTAGAATAATTTAGATGATTGAAAGATCTAGAAGGTCTTCCACAACCGTTAGATTATTAGATCGATCTCCACCGTCCGATTAGAAGGTGAACTTGTATATATAGGCCCTTGGCCATTTCATTTGATCATCAACCCATACAAGCATTCAATTATCCTTTGCAATATTTCTCACTAAAAAGCTCTCTTCTTTCACACTCACCAACAAGTTCGGTAGGCTAACTAGCTAGTCTCGAGGCGAACTAACCTAGTGCCGCACGAGTTCAAGTTATTTCGTTGTTCAAGTGTCATCCCGTAACATGCTGCTACTTCATTTTTCTTTTTTATGTCAAATGCCGATTTATGAAATGTAGTGGTTGTAGTATCTTAGGCCATATTAACTAACTTATTGCAACAAAGACTATGGATAGGAATTTAGAAACTAGAAAAAAGAGAAAAGAGATATGTGGAATAATTTGTATTCAAAGTTGTAAAATGAACAGTACAACTTTTCCTATAATGTTTGTCATCTACTTATACTATAACATTAATTATATTAAATAAACAATGTAAAATCTATCGAGATTGAAGTAAAGATATTGTTCTTACATATTCAGTAAGTGTATTAACTTCTCCATATTCATCAACGCAGGACCTTAAAGTAGAAATCCTTTATAGGTCAAATATCGCAAACACTAAATTGCATATAAAGAAGACAGTTCAGGGACGGTGATCGCTTGGAGTAGACATCAATTCAAACACATCACGGGAGCTGAGGAAGCTGAGGTTTTGGCTGCCCGTGCTGCCGTCCGATTGGCACAAAGCCTGTAGTTGGATGGGATTATAGTTGAAGGCGACTCCTTAAACGTGACAAACCAGCTTGCTAGCTCGGGCCCTACACTGGCGTTCGGGGTGAATATAATTGAAGAGACCAGACGACTAGCTACCTCATTTACCTCTTGCGTTTTTCGTTTTGTCAGAAGAAATTGTAACCATTTAGCTGACTTGTTAGCGCAAAATGTGATAGAGGATAGCTTTGGATTTTCAACATTGCCTTTCGATATTGATGATGTAACTTGATTTGGTTCATTTAATATAGGATCCTTTTCCTAAAAAAAAAAAAAATGCATATAAAGATTAATAAAATTAGAATTATATTAAATGCATACCATACATACAAATTATAATTTGAAAATATAGAATCACCATTTACAATACGTTGAACTGAGCGTAATGTACCATCAGCGTTTTCTGGAAAAGAGATCAAAATAAAATATAAATTAAGGCAAATATTAAACGTCGGAACATAAATTTACTAAATGTTGGAAATTTATTGTAAATTACATAAAATATCTATAAATTTATAATTTTACAAATTAACTCAATACTTTTAAAATCATCACAATTCCACCTTAAATAAATCAAGCCTCTAAATCAATAACCTAATCAACATATTTCAATTCAACTTGAAGAACACACCAAGAGATATCATCAAACTCAAATCAAGGTTAGTTCTTTAATTTATTTATTTTTTAAAGTATATGGGTGGCGTATATGGGCGGCGGAAAACCACCGCCGCCCATATTAAGGCCGAGCAGCCGCGGCTGCTCGGCCGGAACCGCAGGCCGCTGTATCTTTTTTCATTTCTTTAAAAAAAATTTTAATTTTTTTTTTTAATTTTTTTTGCTATATATATATATATATATATATATATATATATATATATATATATATATATATATATATATATATATATATATATATATATATCCAATTACATCAAACTTCAACTTGTTATATTAATTGATCTTCATATTTTATTGATGCACACATTTGATTTTCACTTATGATATATGTGTTTCTATTGTCCCCTTATAATTTGATAATAAATTAATGACTTGTTGTATATATACGTAGTTGTAGAGATATTGATTGTTCATTCTAATCTTACTTTGTTGTATTTATAGATGGATAAGGGTGGAAAGAAAGGATATTGGGAAGATGTTGGTGTTGGACGCTTGCAAGGAAGGGTTGTTACTCAATCAAACCGTAAGCGTGCAGAAGAAGGACGTAGGCTTCCTGTTGAGGCCAAAGCAAGGGCTACGAGGGATGACATGGAGCAGGAAAGTGAGAGTACCCAAGTGCATGAACAGTCTGCACGTGCAACTGAGACCATGGTGGATAGTTCCGATGATGATGATACTTCGATATCTAGTGGTACACTTAAAGATATGGAGAGAGATGCATATCTTGATAACCTTCGCAGTAAAGGTAAAGGGATTAACCGCCATGAGATTGCTAGTGATGAGGAAGACGATGAAGAAACTTATGATAATTTGCAAGGTAATTCAATTTCTTGTGATTTTATCAGTTAATATTGTTTAGGTTCTTCTTTTTAATTTTTACTTTATTTAGGGCCGAGAGAACATATTCATGGTGACATGGAGGGTAATGTGCATGGTAGCCCGATGAGTTTGGGAGTTGATGGAGGGCCAGTACTAAAGGAGTTATTGCCTTCGTTCAAACACCATATTGCATACCAAATATGGCATAAGGGGGAGGTCAGTCAATTTTATGTTTGTGAGACTTGAATTATTATGTTGGTCACATAATATTTAATATTGTTGTAACATGTTTTGTTTTTTTTATAGGTCCTTAGGTGCTTGCATTGTCATTCAAGACATGCAAGATCAAAGAATCTCTCTATCCCAGAAAAAGACGCAAATTATGATGTATTGACATGGTTGAAGGAAAGTAGGCTATACCACCTGAAGGACTGTATGTACAAGTCTATTGACCACGCTCTTATATCAGCTTTTGTTGAGAGATGGCAGCCTGAGACCAACTCCTTTCACATGCCATTCGGTGAGATGACCATCACTTTACACGATGTATGGTATATTCTACAGATCCCCGTGACTGGTAAGCCTGTGATTTCTAGTCGCACGACTGAGGGTTTGATGACAGATATGGGACTTTCTGCTGGAATTGCCTTTGGATGACAAATTGGGAAGGGAACTTGGTTGGAAGCATGGTCGGTGTGGGTTTGATGTATTGGAGAAGCGCCTAAAACAGGGTAATTTGAACAACAACTCTGTATTTTCAACGTACTTGTTGTGGCTCCTTGGCACGACATTGTTCGTTGATAAGACAACCACTCTTGTCCACGCCGGTTTTCTAGAGTTTCTACATGAAAGTGATGGTGTTCAGAACTATGCTTGGGGTGGAGCTACATTGGCCAACTTGTACAGACAAATCGGAGAGGCATCACGAGCTGGATGCACCAACATTGCTGGTTGTCTCACACTTCTACAGGTTAGTGTCAGCGTCAGTGCTTTTTATCTAATGTTGTCGTTATAATACTTATTATTGAATTAACATACAATGCATTAATTACAAGCTTGGATTTATGAATACTTCCCGCCTTTTCGTCCAAGGGGAAGAACAGATGTGGTAGATGGTCCTTGGGCAAAAAGATGGATACCGTTCCCAAACCGACTAGCTGAGCAGGAATCATTACTGAGGTCTATCCGTATTCAGTTGGACGAGTTGCGTGCCAACCAAGTAAGTTTCCTAGTTTACTTGAATTCTGACTTTAGTTCTGTTTGAATATTATCGTCAAATGTACAATTTTGTTTCGTACTCAGGTGAACTGGACACCATTTGGGGACAACCCTTCCCAGGAAGTTCCGATAACACTGTTTGAGGGTATTCTACATTGTCGGAGTTACACCGAGCCATATATGCCAGATCGTGTCATGAGACAGTTTGGATATGGACAGTCTATTCCATTCGCACCAATTCATCCAGTAAAAGCTGTGAGGACAGAGACACCACGTCAATACATTCTGGAACACCATGTCGACCGAACCATATTTTTGAAATGGCGGAGCCACTTATGCAACCTATCACAGAGGTAACTATGACTACATGCAAATTTAAATGGTCTATTTAAAAATTTTCATTTGAAGACCATTATGACTAACTATATGTATCTTAATCTTTCAGGTCTGTGAGGCTTAATACATTTCAAATTGAGAGTGATACTACTGATTACCTACTTTGGTATATTCCTAGGACACATCCCAAGGTAAATAGAGAGGTTGTCCAGAATGCAGTTCAGGATAAGAATTCTGAAGCGGAATTGCTTATGACTATCACGGATATGGTCGTCCCATTCCATCCGCAGACCAATCCATCTCCCACTTATGATGACATGAAAAACCTTGTGCATCAACTGTCCCGTATGCTAGTCAAGAAGCCTCGTAGGATAGTTGATTAGGCACTACAATGACCGTGTCTTTTATGTTTTAGTTTAGTTTGTGTTCCGAATACTCGAACCCTTTGATGTTTGTGTTTTTCTATGTGTTTGTTTTGGACCTAAATTATTATTTTTTGGATGTTAGTTTATGTTTGTGAGACTTGAATTATTATTCTATGGGTGTTTCGAATGTTAGTTTGTGTTATTGCAATGCCACTATTTTACAAAAACTAACCACAAAAATAAATAATGGGGATTCTAAATAATTAGGAAAATTGTATAAGATATTGCAATCATAAATCAGAAATGTGAAAAGCTATTCTATGAAAAACTAACAAGAATTCATCATACTTTCCCTCTCTCTACATACCAATCTTTCCAATGAGCTACCTGTGGCACCCTATGATATTTCCAAAAAATGATGAAGTTCCCGATCGGGGCTCCTGGGTCCACGTGTATCACAAAGAAGTGGTTGTTGTTCATACCAATTGACCATTCTTCTGCGGGTGGATCTGATCGTGGGTGTTCTGGATCAGCGCACGATTCCCATGGTACGAATGTATAGCTACTATCTGCACGGTAACAATGGATAACTTTCTGATAATTAGTCGCAACTGCTAGACCGAGTTCTGTCATACTCAACCAGTTAGGTTTATCGCATCCCCCAACAAAATGAGTCAAACTAATAATTTTCCTTTGGTATTCAACACAACCTCCTGCAGATCAAGTCAAATAACAATTGAAAGTTTCATATTTATATTATATAATAAATAGCATTATGTACATGTTCAATGAAATAAAAATAGAAAAAAATTATGAGAAGGAAGCCAACATACCTGCAATGGCTATATACTTGTCTTTGTAGAGTCTCATCTCTTGAATTATGTCCAGACGCACTTGAACCCATTTTTCCTGTGTCCCGTACCTATAGTGGGCTAGTGCTCGGTACCCACAATTCCCATCAGATTCAACATTCAACCATCCTGTGATATAGTCTGCTAAACGAACCGGCATCCATGAGCTATATTCAAAGTTGAACAGTTGTTTCGTAGCCTTTTCCTTCTCATTCATCTTGTCCTTTTGATTCTTCTCATCTTTCTGATCCTTCTTCTCATCCTTCTTCTTTTCATTCTTATCTTTCTTCTCATTTTTCTTCTCATCTTTCTGATCCTTCTTCTCGTCCTTCTTCCTTTTATTCTTATCTTTCTTCTCATTTTTCTTCTCATCTTTCTGATCTTTCTTGTCATCCTTCTTCTTTTCCTTCTATCTTTCTTTTCATTCTTATCTTTCTTCTCATCCTTCTTCTTCTCCTTCTCATATTCACTTTGGTATCTTTTCCCCTCAGCGTTAGGAGGTCGTCCTTTGTGCTTATGATGAATTGGCTCTTCAAATGTGGTTGACGCGGGGAACCTCATTTCATGGATATATTGAGATAACATCCTCTTCTGCACGTCAGATGCACTTTCCTTGAAGCCTCTGAATGCTTCGTCACATATATCATCAACAGTGGCTTTTCTGGAATCATCCCAAGAATATTTCTTATCCAAATCAAGAGTTTTCCAGAATGGCTGAATATCAATTGGGTCGATTGGAGTATATTCATCTTCAAGCTTCTTCATGTGGCATGCACACATAAACCCATGTGTGCTGCGTAACTCACATATACAAATAGGAGCATCATCCCCGCTACATTTTGCGTCATAGCATCTTTTATTCCACTCCTCTAACTCGTTAGCCATCAACTGTACTGCATCATGCGAAACAATCCCACCAAGCCTTCGAAACAACAAATTTGCTCTACAATGATGAGACTCCTTCGTTCTATTCAGCTCGAAATCAGATCTAATATGATTCAATTCATCTTCAACAATCTCGTGGATCTTCAAAAAAATGGTAGGAAAATTACTCCTCGCATTTCTAATCCAGGACTTCAGTTGAGCATGCGCACTTTCTACCCTGCAATAATATTAAAGATTGCATAATTGAATATGATAAATTTATGCAAGTGGTGTGCTTTTACGATAATGAAAGGACAATAGTAAATTAAGAAAATTGAGTCAATGGTACCTGTTGGTTGTTTGAGTTCCAAATGTAGATATTTTCTTGTCCAGTACGACACAAAATTTTCATGATGCGGATCACACCATGTCTTCTTGACATACTCTCCAAATAGTGGTAAGAATCTCCAAGTATAAAGGAGCTCATCCACATGTTTTTCATATTCATCAACACTTTGTGAGTTCACAACCTTCTTCCACCTTGCCCTAACTGCCCTCTCATACTTTCGACTTCCAGAGTGTTTAACAAAATTCTTATGTACACATTCTGAAATGTGTCGCCTACAAAGTAGACGACCACTCTCCGGAAAAACAATATCAATGACGTTCATAAGGGCTTGCTCTCTATCTGTAACAAAAACACCTGGATACTCAACAGCACTAAAAAATTTCTTCAACTCTCTCATTATCCACACATAGCTATCCTCCTTTTCATGGTAGATGCATGCAAATGCAACATGAAAATTCTTACCGGTTGACAATAAACCTATCACTTGAACCAAAGGCATATTATATAGATTTGTTGCATATGTGGCATCCAAGAGAATAACATAAGGATATAGTCGAACCAAATCAAAGCTATGATGGTGAGCAAAAAAACTTCACCAACATGATTATTACCTGGTTCCTTTCGCTCATTATGATAGTAATGGTGATCGGAGAGTAACTTCAGAAAGTATTGCATCGTGGTTAGCCATCCCTATCCTTGTTCTTGTTTTGTGAATTGCATTGTACACATGTCTGATGTTGCTCACATTATCTTTATTCAACAACTTACCTCTTGCAGGATACTCTTTGGCTTCGTTCGAGTCATATACAACTTATGTATGTGTTCTAGCTCCGGTTCGCTCAACTTTGCCGCCGATGTATGCCAATTAGGGTGCTTCCCAAGTGCATGGTTATGCCTCCTCTATTCTCGCTTGTGCGTACAACCCATGGACCATTATCACAATTTCTTTTTAGTTTCAACTGAAAGGGACATTCATTCTTCTTCGTCCACTTGAATGGCGACTCACAACATTGACATTTTTACTCGTCGTCGCTCTGTACTTCCCACTACGTTCACAACCAAGGTAAATCCGATTTGCAGTGTCGTGTGAACAACTGTGAAGTACATGTGATTTTCCGACCCACCAATTCGCCTACCAGCTTCGGCGGCTATTCTTGTAGAAAATTCTCCAAGACTATTGAAACAGTAATTTCAGGTCATCATACATATGATCTTGCTCCTTATCATTCCCATCATCATTACCTGAAAATAAAAATGTATACTAATCAATAAATTGATATATGAATAAATAAGACATTTTTCTAATAATTTGTAAAAAAAAAACCAGAAGCACAACATATATATCATAAAAAAATCAAATTGTGCATTAATAAAGATGAAGATCAATTATATAACAAGTTGAAGTTGATGTAATTGGATAGATATATATGATATATATAGATATATATATATATAGATATATATATGATAATATATTATATATATATATATATATCTAGATATATATA
>JAHHQI010000182.1:0-16344 GCA_028274465.1 Plantago ovata | reverse complement strand
GAGGAAAAGCACTTCACTAGATTGCCGTGCTTTGACTTTTTGTGGAGTGGAAATGACAGTGCCCGAATCGGGGAGATTGTTAGGAGGATCAGGGAGAATAATCCTGGAAGGCCTATTCCTCATGAAAAGGTGACCATTTCATTCTCCATGCATTTTACATAATTTTAATATTATCATGATTATTATAATTATTATTATTTTCTCTGAGTAGTTTAGTTGCATATAACACCACCTAATTATTCGTAAATTGCAAGGATCATATGATCATATGTATAATGATATTCTAGAGGAGCTTAGCTATAATTTGGACAAAGAGGACTTGCTGGAAATTTCAAGAATGTCAGCAAACTGAAATGAAGAAGAAACAGAACACTCCAGATAAAAAATTGTTGAACAAAAGAAATAAAGAAAAAGCTAGCAACTGAAAAGAAGAGTGAATTAAGAGAGAAGAGATCGAGAAAGACCAAGAGTGAATTAAGAAGAGTCAAGCAGCAGCTCTCGTGTGTTTGTGTGTGTGATCAAAATATTTTGTAACATCCTATTGTGTAATAAAAGTGAGATTTCCGTTCCGCCGAAATCAATTGGTCCTGGTATCTGAAGATGTAGAAATGTCCAACACTAATTATTCGTAAATTGCAAGTTTCATATGTATATATGTCTTCATTTTGCATGTAGTCATCATATCTTTGGCTAGTGTGGTATAGATATGATAAACTGATCGATCTCTGTGTGTAAGCTCGATGTTCCGTGTATTTAAGTTGTAAGTGCTTTCGGAGCATTTCTTATGCTCTATAATTAGTAAAATCATTTTGCCCGTATCAAAAAAAATAAAAAATGATATTTTTGGTTTCTGTTTGACAATTGTTTTTTGGATTGAAGATTAATTACTCCCTCCAATTTTTTTTAGTTGTCTCTTTAGAGATTTTACACATATTAAGGAATATTATGGAGAAACATATTATTAGCTTTCTAATCAAAAGTTGTTGTTAAAAGGATATTAATAGTAATATAATATTGTTTTAATAATATTGAATATAGGGACAAAATAGATTTAAACCTATTATTAGTAAGCATTATAGTTAAAATGACAAGTATTAGTAAAATAGCAAATTTTTTAAAAATACAACTAAAAAATTGGGAGGGAGTAGTATGTATGTTGTCTGTGTGTCTGTGAGATCCAAGTTTAATTTGTTCAAGTAAAATAATTTGTGCTAAAATAAGCTAAGCTTGCAGAAGAACTTTGAATTTATTGAGTAAAAAGCTGCGGAAGTTGTTGAAGAACAACAGCAACGAGGCTAGTACATATATAGCCGCTCAAAGTTGCCCTAGTTCTCTGTAATTAATCCAATTGCTAGCTAGCACTAATCTATGCGGAATTGTAAAAGCTTTATGAACCCTAAGAAAATTAGCTAAACAATTACAAACGGACAGCAATTGACGAGGATTGGTGAGCTGGAACGGGAAGAACCCTAATAGTACAAATTTGGTACTATCATGATCCGGTTTGGTGATGCTGGGTGTTCCATCAGATTCAAAATTCCCTCCATATGCTGTGGCTTTTCTTTGGTCGTGCTAGTTCGTCCATTTAGGCCGCTTTCTTGTTGGTGGTTCAGAATTCGTCTGTTTTAGTTCTCCTGCATTTCTTCTTCTTTTTCCAATTTAATTTGATCATCTTTTTCTTCACAGATTCGTTAAGCTGATCATGATTTCGATAATACATGATAGATTAGATTTCGTTTGTGCCTGTGCAGGTGCAATCATTCCGAACACCAGACCAAGTGGATGACTGGCTTGCCAGCAATCCTATGCGTTGCCCTGGAGCTTTACATTTTGTCGACAGAAATGCAACTATAATCAGCTATGGCGTACAGACTAATTCCACTACACTATCTAGCCGAGGGATATTTGAAGACCCAACTTTTAAGTTTCAAATTCCCCTTCAACTTGCTGCAGAGCGTGAAATTGGAAGAACATTACTTGGAAGTATGATATATATAGACAAATTAATTACTTCCTGTGGAAATAATTATGTCATATATGATGACGACTAAGTTTAAACTTCATGTGCCAGATGACAACTTTAGATGGATTGTTGGCCTTAAGGAATTTCCCCGCCCGCAAATTGACACGTTTTCTGCTGTACTAGTTTTTGGACCGAGCTTTTTCCTGGCCACTGCTATGTTCTCTTTTGTATTTCAAATTAGTGCTTTGGTAACAGAGAAAGAACTAAACCTTCGCCAGGTATGATCTGATCATCTAACATGCAATTTTTTGATCAGGAGTTTGCAAATAATCCTAAACCTCTATGTTGTTGACAGGGTATGATGATTATGGGTCTTTATGATACTGCATACTGGTTGTCATGGTTCACGTGGGAAGCAGCCACAACATTTGTTTCTGCTCTTTCAACAGTTCTTTTTGGGATGATGTTCCAGTTTGATTTCTTCTTGCGAAATAGCTTTGCGGTTGTATTCCTTTTATTCTTCTTGTTCCAGTTGAATATGGTAAGTACCCCCTTTCGCATCGAAACTATGGAGGAGTTTAAGTTAGTGTTGATTGCATTTCCAAAATCTATATATATGATTGTAGTGATTGATATATTGCTATATACTAATTATGCCAGACAACTTTCGCCTTTATGCTGTCCGCCTTTATTAATAAGTCTTCATCATCCAGTAATGTTGGTTATTTCATCTTCATAGTTGGTTTCATAACTCAGGTAAGCCTCTTATGAAATGATTTCCTCTTAATACTATGTCGTCAAAGTAATTCTGTATAATCATCATGGAGTTTTCTTTGTTTCCATTTCAGATGGTGACAGCATTTGGATTTCCTTACAGTGAGTTCTTTTCAAATGCATACCGGATAACATGGTCGTTCTTTCCCCCAAATCTTCTTGCAGAGGGCCTGATTTTACTTAATGGTGCTACTGAAACTCCTCAAGATCCTGGTATCAGCTGGGGAAGGAGGGCTGAATGTGCACCAAATGATATAGACTGTGTCATAACAATGGTTAGTCTGACAACTGAAGCTTGTACTCGCCTTTTCTCTATATTGCGGTGTCATATGCATTTAGTTTCAAACCTAGCACTCACTACAAGGAAAACTAATTTTAGCGACGGACTCCATCCGTCGCTATAGGTTAGCGATCCGTCGCTAAACACCAATAGCGACGGAAAGCCCGTCGCTAAATAGGACGTCGCGAAAAGTGGCGTCGCTAAAAAATAAAGAGACGGTTAATATTATCCGTCGCTATATGTAGCGACGGTTCAGTTTATCCGTCACTATATTGTCGTTGACCAACATAGAGACGGATGACTTTATCCGTATCTATAAATAGCGACGGATTATGTATTCCGTCGCTAAAGGTAAGGGACACGTGTCATTCCCTTGCGAGGGGAATTTGGCAACGGATCAACTAATTCGTCGCTAACTTCTCTGATTTTTTTTTTTAAATTGATTTTTTGTTTTACTGAATTTATGTGAAAAATTGTTATTTTAACTCAAAATTGAGTACGACTAACAAAATATATACGATTGATTCATTTTACGATAATCGAAATTTCAATAAAAAAACCAAAATTGTACGTACAAAGAAACTAAAGGTACGAACATAACCATAAATACTAAAATGTACCAAACATAACCATGAATACTAAAATGTACCTAAAAAATTTATTTGTTCTAAACATATCATTCAACAAACAAAAAATTTATCTGTCCGCCCAATACTGCTTCCACAGGGGCCACTCCTACTCCGCAATCCACCCCGGCTTCTTCCCCGATGCCTTCATCTTGGCGACCTTCTTCCGGAAGGCTTCGGAGCCTTCATGTTCGAAGGCATACCACAACTCCGACTTGAGCTTGTTGGGGAGGAAGAACTTCTCCTACATTTCAGAAAGTATACAAAATTCAGACTAACATATATATAACACGGTGACTAACATATCACCCAAATAATTGCACATTATCCTATTTCAACTAACACACGATGACTAACATATCACCCAAACAATTGCACATTGTCCTATTTCAACTAACACACGGTGACTAACATATCACCCAAACAATTGCACATTGTCCTATGTCAACTAACACACGGTGACTAACATATCACCCAAGTAATTGAGAACATACCACTTAAACCATAAGAGAAGAAGAAGGATTACTAACCTCCAGAGCATTCCAAATCTCCGCCTTCCGCTCCGGAGTGAAAGTATGCCACTGGGCTCCAAGTGGTGGGAGAGCCACGTTCTTCGTGGATTCCTTGCTGATGAACTGCGCAGCATCCCTCGGCATCAACCTGTTGCAATAACGTACACAAATTAATCCAACTAAATAAAACATACAATACCAAGTAAAGACCTATTCATGTACTTACACATGCCCAGCCATGGGCCAGACGACGAGCTTGCCATTCACCCGCTCACCCGCCACGTACACCTCCCCCGTGTACCCATCATCCGGCAGGTTTACAAACACGTCTGGGCCACCAACGTTCATTGTCTGTATGCATAAAATTGAAGTTTGAACCATGCATGATGATTTGTAACAAAAAATAAAGTCTAACTTATAACTTATCTTAAGGTGAGTATATATACAACTTCTTACGAATATTTTGTTTTGCATGATTACCGAAGTACAAACACCATATTTAACTTATAACCTTTCCTTGGTTTACATGATTACCGCAATACAAACTTTCCTTGCTTTTCAAGACCCCGACTACACTTGATTGTTAGTTAACTTATTGTCAGTTAATAAGTTGTCACTTAATAAGTACAGACGAGGACTCGGAAAACAAGGAAAGTTTGTAATGTTTACTCTATGGATACCAGGAAATAAAGTCCATTTATTAGTAACAACGACATTAATTAAATACAATGTTCACAACACAATGGATGTTCAGTTAAATACAATCAGTTTGCTTAAATGTCAGTAAGGCTTACCAATGGGTGCAAACCAATAAAACACTTACTGATCGACAGTAAACGTATAGTATTAGTTATCACCCATGTAAGCCTAATCCAACACTTCCAAACTAATATATGTATATCATCATCACACCTATTCATTTCAATGAAAAACAAACTCTTATGTGTGTTCAGTCAAATACAATCAGTTCGATTAAATGTTGGGGATACTTTTCTATGGGACCTAACCAATGTAACGCTCACTGGTCGATAGTAAGCATATACTATTAGTTAGGGCCCAAGAAAAATCTTACCAACACACAGAAACCGATTATAATAGCATCATCACACTTAATAGCTTATATAACATAATTAAAATAATTAACATAATTATAATTATCAGAACTAAGTAGGCAGAATTTTAATCTTTTTAATTAATCAAACTTAATCCAACTTAATTCAAAATTTAACAAAATATTAAGCAAATTTAACATAAATATTAAGCATGAATATAATTCATAAAAACAGAACTAACTTAAGCAATTTAACAGAACTAACTTAAAACAAATTTAACATGCATATTAAGCATGAATAACCAATTTAATATGAATAAGGTATTAACATGAATATTATGATATTCAATTCCATTTAACATGAATATTACATGAATATTATGATATTCAATTAACATCAACATAATCATACTAAATTACAGAATAGATTGATAGATTACATCTATTTCAATCTACTTTAATAAACCAAAAATTACTCGGAATTAATATAAATAATTTATACAACATATATAATCTAACAATTTACAACTAGAAAAATCATAATTAAGCACAAAAAGTAGAAAGCCCCAAAAAATAGGGCTAGGGTTCTAACCTTTTATTGGGCAGAGAATTTGAGGTGGTGGCAGTGGTGGATTTGAGGCACCGTCGAATCCTCTACATCCACAAACAAGAAACACAAACAAAGGGAATAAGATAGAGTCAGATTCGAAACCAAATCAGAGAGAAAGGTTAAAACGAAATCAAATCGATTCAAAACCAAATCAGAGAGAAACCAAATCGATTCAAAACATTAAAACGAGACTTACCGTGGTGATGTCGTCGAGGTGGTGGAGCCGATCCGTGGTGGTGGATTTGAGATGGGAGGAGAAGAGGAGTTAGGGTTTGAGATTTGGAAGGGAGAAGTGAATGAATATGTCTGTCTGTACAGACGATGCCGTTTGTACAGTCGACATTTAGCGACGGATAGACTTATCCGTCACTAAGTGTTCATTTATTTATTTTTTTCCAATTTTCTTTATTCTGGTCAACAGAGTTAGCGACGCATAGACTTATCCGTCACTAATTTAGCGACGGATAAAATTTATCCGTCGCTAAATTAGTGCCGGATTGACCCTTTCCAATGACGAACTGGCGTTAGAGCGCAGTTCGTCATTATCCGTCGCTAATTAGCGACGAATAGTATCCCTATCTACTTATCCGTCGCTAAATGTCTGATTTCTTGTAGTGACTGTCGTAAACTGGGAATTGGAAAATTTGGTGCATTAGTTTACCTGTTTTGGCGTATGCAGTACAAAGGTTGGTGGTCATGGAAAATTTGGTACATACGTTTATAAAGCATGTCAATATTGATCCATATGTTTATAAAATCATGGCAATACCGGTACATTTGCGTTGACCTTGTTTAGTTAGATAAGTGTTTGTTCTCAAATTAACACAAAGTTTTGGGGGAGACGGTATATATTTAATTTAAATATAGACTGTGTTGTGTTATATTAAAAAGAAAAAAAGATATTATTAAGTAAAACATTCATATTTGTCAGTAAGTCTCTTGGTAAAACATTCTAAATCCGTTTGTGACTTTTGTTTCGTGCCAGAATAAGATCTACATATGGCTGGTGAAAACTTCCATTTTGTGGTTCATTTTGGCTATATACTTTGACAACATCATCCCAAATAAATCTGGCGTGAGAAAACCCCTGTTCTACTTTCTGAATCCTGGGTACTGGACTGGGAAAGGAGGAAACAAAGTGGAAGGTAATTATTATATTCATTTTGGTGTGTTGGTTTCCCTTCCCTTGTACGTACGTACTGTAGAAACCATAATCAAGCTTGTTGTATATATTTCAGAAGGAAGCATTTTCAGCTGCACAGGGTCAGTTCCACCCTTAGAAAGCATTGTTCCTGATGACATGGATGTCCTTGAAGAAGAAAATATGGTGAAACAGCAATCCGCAGAGGGCTCCATGGATTCAGATATTGCTGTTCAAGTACGTGGTCTTGTAAAAATTTATGCTGGAACATGGAACATTGGTTGCTGCAAGTTGAAGAGGACCTCACCTTATCATGCACTGAAGGTCAATTTAATATGTAGTAAATAATTTTTTCTTAGTTAAACAGTATCTTTATTTAAGTGGAAAAATCATGTTCAAGGATGCCTAGTTTGTTATTTTTCTTAGGTAAACAGTAGCTTTATATAATAAGTGAAGCAACAACATCTATTATATATAATCATACTTTTCCCTGCTTCTTTGTATAATGATTTCTCTCATTGGATGTATAAACTTTATTATAATTGGGAGTAATGTTAATTCTGCAGGGTTTGTGGATGAACTTTCCGAAAGATCAGTTATTTTGCTTGCTCGGACATAATGGTGCAGGGAAGACTACTACTATAAATTGTTTGACTGGGGTAACCCCAGTCACCGGAGGAGATGGTACGTAAGTTATTTTTTGGTTTATTGAGTTAATTTCCCAGCTGGATCGAACGCTGTAATTAATGAAGACTCTAATTCTATCTTGTTATAAAACATCTATCAACAGCATTGATTTATGGTCAGTCTATCAGAAATTCTACGGGAATGTCAAACATACGCAGGTTGATTGGAGTTTGCCCACAAGTAATATCCTTTCTCAAGTTAATTACCTTTTTTTTTAAGAAAATAATTTCCTTCTGAATCTCAAGGTAGATTATTATGATTATTATCATTATGATTATTTTTATTTTATCATTATTATCCTCTTCTCCTTGCTTTAAAGTTTAATGTTGCACAATTGAGGTTTAATTACATTTCTAGTTTACTAATGTACGTATCTTTAGCATTTCTTTCTCGTCAATTTATTTTTCAAGGTTAAATTTTTATAGAATATCTTGAATGTGACATAAATAAAAGTGGCCTATTACACAATGTGTGACCATTCTGGCTGCAATGCAGCTGATAACAGAATCCCTCATACTAGCTATATATTATTGCAGTTTGATGTGCTTTGGGATGCTCTGTCTGGTCAAGAACACCTTCATCTGTTTGCCAGTATCAAAGGCCTTCACTCTTCTTCGATTGACTCAGTATGTATTGAAATAACCTAAACTTCTGCATCTACTTAATTAATTACTTTTTCCTTATATCACTTGGCAGAAAAATATCTTGAGCTGCCATTCATTTTTACCCAGTTGACATACTAAATGTAGTGCTGATTAGAAGTTTCCTTTTAATCACCAGGTTGTGCAGCAATTATTGTCTCAAGTTAAACTTAGTGATTCAGCAAAAACGCGAGCAAGCAGCTATAGTGGAGGAATGAGACGTCGGATAAGTGTTGCAATTTCACTCATTGGTGAACCAAAACTTGTTATTATGGATGAACCGGTGGGTATAGAGAAAGTTTTAATTTAACTTGTTTAAATTTTCAAAGTTTGAGTGAGTTTCCCTTTTGAGCGTATATATGATAACAAAGCTAAATTTATATTATAACAGACAACTGGTATGGATCCAATAACACGGAGACACGTCTGGGATGTCATTGAGTCTGCTAAAAAAGGCCGCGCTATTATTTTAACTACCCATTCTATGGAAGAAGCTGACATCTTGAGTGATAGAATTGGGATTATGGCAAAAGGTAGACTTCGCTGCATTGGAACTTCTATAAGACTGAAATCCCGATTCGGAACAGGTTTCGTTGTGACCATAAGCCTCTCGGGTGAACGTATTGGAACCCAAAATAAAGAAGATTCTTCTACTACGTCTTATCATGAAGCAGTAAAGAACTTCTTCAACTCTGTAAGTTAGTCTATGATTGTTCTAGTCTTAAAGATTTCCATGACTAATAAAGGCTATAATATCTCTTACTTATATACTTATCTCAGCATTTAGATGTTGCACCTAAAGAGGAGAACATCAGCTTTCTGACCTTTGTTATCCCCCATCAAAAGGAGAAGTTGTTGAAGGTATGCTGGACTGGAACTTTATTCTGTCAAACTTACGAATGTTTTTACCTGAACTTCCTATATGTATTTTTGGTCGATGAATTGCAAAAGTCTTGAAAATATCCACACCACAGGGAAAAATGAACTTTGTTGCGCTCATCATACCCTAATTTATACAGAAAGACAGATCTTATTCACAATCCCCATACACACATACAAATTCTTCGTTTATTATGTTCTCTCTCCTTTTTCTTTTTCCTTCTTCAAGTTCTAACTATGTGTAATACTTACACAAATGAATTAGAGAATAATAAATCATCCTGAGTAGCTTTGGTGGTAGAAAAATCTGATCATGTCTCATTTGAGTATAACTATCACAGTAGTTGATTAGTTGATGATTTATCCAAATTTAGGACTTCTTCTCGGAGCTCCAGGACAGGCAAGAAGAATTTAGTATCACAGATATCCAGCTTGGTCTCACAACACTTGAAGAAGTGTTCCTGAATATTGCAAGAGATGTAGAGTTGGAAACTGCTGCAGCTGAAGAAGCCTTGCCTACTCTTAAGTCTGGAGGTATGTTTTAATTACCCTGATACATTAGCGAGATGATTCTTTGTCAATTGCATGTGGGTCATTA
The DNA here is from genome assembly GCA_028274465.1 of Plantago ovata. Taxonomy (NCBI): domain Eukaryota; kingdom Viridiplantae; phylum Streptophyta; class Magnoliopsida; order Lamiales; family Plantaginaceae; genus Plantago; species Plantago ovata. Next base: position 6,582 of record JAHHQI010000182.1, on the reverse strand, counting down.
AGAAGGGCTCAACTGCTCAAACTTGTAGGTGTGTCTTAGAAATGAATCGAAAGCTTAGAACTTAAGAATGATACTCACTACATTATTACCTTAACAATACATGCAATTTACTTACTGAACTTTTGCATTCATGTGTAGTGAAATTTCTCATATGTTTATGTGGCAATGTTCTGATTCTTTTAAAAATTAAATGTTATTTTTAGTGTATACTTAGAGCACTCGAAGGTAGTGATGTTTTTTGTTCTTATTAAAACTTAAATGCTACCAATATTCTCTATTACACTAGTAATGCCATTTAGCAATCTTAATTATTTTCTAGGGACATAATTTAAATTTTATTTACTAGTGGATACTTTTCCCAAGATAAAAATTAGGAAAATTACCCTACTTTACTACTAATTAATTAAAAAATGTTACCTTTTTTTTGGTATGTTAGCTCATGCAATCCATATTCTTGTTCACCATTTTACCTATTCGTCCACTCCATATTCTTCAACCCTAAACTTTCAATCAGATTACAAGCATGTATCACTATCCAAACCTCATGTACCACTAGCCACATCATGTACTAGCTTGTGTTGGTTGTATACGTTGTAACTGTTCTAATTTTATATAGCTTCGGTAGCTTTACTTATATTTGGGCTTGGTGATTTTAGATCCTTGGTTTGGCCGGTTGTACTAGCTTGAGTTGGTTCTATACATTGTAACTATTCTAAACATTGCTTGCGCTCCTTTATTAATAATGATAACTTTTTGATGTTTAAAAAAAACTAACCACATCATGTACCATTTAATTTCAAGCATATGTTTTGTTACCGAAAGGTCAAGTACCATAGATTCGAGCATTAGTTTAGATTATGTACCATGTCACATGAAAACATATAGTTCTTTCATCATTTATTTTTTTGTAACGGTAAAACTTTTAAAGAAAATGAACACAAGTCTTACAAAGAGTAAGAGTATGAGAAATACTTTTAGGAATACAAAAAACACCACCATACAAAATCAACTCTCTCAACTTCAATCCACACGACTAAAATGAAACCTTCAGAAACTTCACTATAGCCCAGGGAGCACTATAGCTAGCTGCAGCAACAGCCCATCCAGCGTCCATCATAATGCGAAATGTGCCAACCAAAACAGCCTAATCATCACATAAGTTCATATTGTCACGGGATTATTGCAAATTCTAGGGACTTAATAATATATCTATATTTAGAATTATGTCTAGTTTTGTCAATATGATTGTAATGTCATTTTAATGCAAACAAGATTTAAGATGGTATTAATAAGTAAATTGTTTTGCAAAATAGCACCGGGATGTTATTGACCCCAAATACCCCGGCCAAATATTATCTTGTAAACACAAGTCATCCTTGCTCGAGGTCCTAAAATTTTTTTTCGACTTTCTCTTTTGCAGATAGTTGATCAAGGGGCATGGTTCGTAGCCAGTCCTGGTAGTGAAACGGTTCAAAACCAAGTGGAAGCATGTTAGAAGTGGACTGGCAACAAAATGATTCAGGTTCACTATGAATTTCTGGTAACTCAGACCTATCCCTGTACATGCCCCCTCCCCCACTATGAAGGGTTCAGTCCTTTGCAAGAGAAGTTAGCTAAAAATAAGGAAGAGAACCGGAACTCCAGGAGTCCCAGGCTTTAGTTTTGCATAAAGTGACGAAGATCAACAAACGTCTAGCCATGTACCTACCACCGCCTCTCGGTAGTTAGTTACATTGGACTTCCTCTTTTTTGGCTACTTGATACATTGTTTAATCTTCTGTACATATATTGGTAGAAAGGTAATGCGTGTTGTACAAAACCTCCAGGTTCAATATCTGGGAAATGCAGACATTGGCAAAGAGGTAGTATTGTGAGGGTCGGCCCCATGTTGGTGCTGCCCGTCAATTTTTTACATGAAATGTCTATTATACCCCATGTAATGCTTTTTCCGTAAACATTAATATAAATATTTTTCGCAAAAGAGTAATCTATGTACTTCTAGATCAAGTGGTTGACACTCAGTGGGAATAGTGCAAGTCAAGTGTTTGAATTCCGACTTCTTACTCTTTTCTAATGCTTTTGACATTTTGATTTAGTATTATTTTAAACTTTTAGTCAATACAAAAAAAATCTAGCCTTTTTATTTCCTGAACGAATGAATACATTTCACCAACCAATAAAGTAAAAGCGGACCAAAGTTTGGGTGAAACAAAATATCCCACTCTATCCGTCTCACAAATCTTTACCCACTTTACTTTTGTAGGTGTCCTACAAAACTTACCCAATCTAAAAAAAGGAAACTATCCCACTCAAGGGACTGGCCAATGTTCCTTAGATGCATAATAGGGCAACCAAATTTGATCATGATAAATGCTTTGGCAAACCTAATGCTTTGATGGAATGAAGAAATTCGACTGAATAAACATTCTCATGATCGACAATGGCAGACTCGTCAGGTCATATGCTGATAGAAACCAAGTATTCCGTATTATTTGGGACCAACTTTGTAACACCCCGTTTTTTTTTATTATTATTATTTATTTATTTAATATTTTATTATTTAATTATTTAATTTTAGTTAATTAATTATCAGAGTAAATTATTTATTCGATAATTATTTAATTAATTTCGCGTAAGCTAGTTCGTTTCGTTTCGTTTGGATCAAACTGGAAGACTGGACCGTTCTGACCTCTTTTTGGCCCATTCTTTGGCCCAGTCAAAGCCCATTGACCGGCCCATTAGTAACTTAACCTAACCCTAATCAGTATACTCCCATCTCTCATCCTTGCTTGCCGTCCAAACCCAAAGGAGAGAAAGAAAGAAAGAAAGAAAGAGAGAAGAGAAGAGAGAAAAAGAGAAAGAAGAAGATTGCGGCTGCAGATTGTTTCAACCCTCTATTTCGATTCGAAGGTAAATCTCGAATCCTTTGTTGTTGCTTTCGATTCGAAGTTAGTATTCTGTTTCGGATGTTTTTACCCCTGGACCGATTTACCCTTGTTTGTTCTGACCTTGTTATTCGACTTGAACTGAGAACCGGGACTTAGGATTGTTAGATTGTTGTTACTGATTGTTGGACTTGTGATTTGTTTGACCTCGTTTGTTGACCCTAGTTTACTGTGGACTATGAAAAGGACTGAATTGGACTTTAATGATACTGATTTGAACTTTGTGGACTGATTTGGGAAGACTGAAAACTTAAAGGACCTTTTCGCAATAATTTACCTTTGACCGTAGTTGACTGACAGAAGACTTTTTCGTAAACCTTTTTGTTCTGTGAGGACTGATAAGTATGTTTGCAAACTTCTGGTTTTGGTTTGAACTTTCTGATTTTGAAAATGATCTTTTTGCAATTTGCCACTGAGGGTATTTTGGTAATTTCCAGAATCTGAAAACTGAAAGAGTATTTCTGAAATTGTTGCAACTTAGTTTCTGTTTATGTAGGTTAGTAATGGCTTGACTTGCTAGCCTAGTTGGTTAGGTTCTTGCTTGACTAACTTAGAGGTCCCGAGTTCGAACCCCGTCTTTACCATTTCTTTTTCAACCTTTTTCCTTTCGTCCGTTCGACTTCTAAAGTGTGTTTAGTACTTTCTTGTTAAGTTCTCCGTTGTTCGATAACCCGTAAGCTCATTACTCGTTGGAGATCTTTTGCTCACAAGTTAAGGTGAGTGTTCACCCCTAAACCTATTTATTTGCGAAAAACTGGAAGGATATGTGACAACTTGTACCTACTATTACTTATACTGTTTTACTGTATGCTTCTGCGTAAAAGTATTTAAGTCCTAAGTATGACTATTTACTTTTCTGTTTATTGTTATTCTGTTCTGGACTGACTTTTCTGCAGGAACACTTCTCGGTGTTTGACTATTTGTATCTGTTGTTCTGTTTCTGTTCTGTTTCTGTGTGACCGGTCGATTAGGTCGTAACTAGGTAGACTTGGGTAGTAGAGGACTATCGGGTTTGCTTGGTTATTGCCTAGTCTAATCCCTTTTAGACGCGAGGCAGAAGTCGCTGAGGTCTATTAGGGTCGTAGGATCTGTTTCCCCAAAGTACACGGGGGTTTCTGTTTCTGTCCGGAGTTGTGCACCCTCTGGAGGGAGTTATAAGGGCATTCTGGGAGTAGGAGCAATAAGACGGGCTGCACCAACGGTCTACAATATATATGTTCTGTTATTCTGTTATATGTGATATGTTCTGTTTGTTTGTTTTTCTGAAAAGGATTTTGATTTCAAAACTGTTTACTTTCTGTTTTAACTTAGAACCTCACTGAGATCATTTATCTCACACTCTCTTGTTTTCAAAATTCATTCCTTCCAGATACTGCTGAGGATGTTCGCGAATAGGATGCCAGCGACTGAGAGAAGGGTCTGGGGTGTCTTGGGATTTTATTTCAAAATAAGAAGATGATTTTTTTACTGTCTTCACTCGTTGTTTCATTTGAACTTGAGTTATTGTTGGATATTCATTTGTTTCTGTTAGCGTTGTGCGCGTCAAAGATTATTTTGGCATTAATTGCCGACTGTTGCTATTAAAGTTATTTTGGATTTTCTTTTTCAAGAAATTATTTTTGTTTTCAAAACCGGTACCGTTACAAACTTCACTTGGTTTGACTGATAGAATTCATGCAAAGAGTGTCTTAAGCCACATGGCATGCAAAGTCGTCTGATCCAGTCATAGATCAGAGGACAAAAAATGCAGAATAAATTCTGCACAAAACACGATTCTTGCATATATAGAACTAGGGTTGTGCATGGTGCGGATCGGATCAAATCCGATCCGAATTTCGGATTAATCCGATCCGAAAATGCTGGATTTGCTCGATCCGAAATCCAATCTGAAATTTCGGATCGGATTTCGGATTAATCCGAAAATAATCGGATCGGTTCGGATTAATCCATATTAATCCGAAAATTATTAAAAAAAAATATATCATTCACAAATTCACGATTTCTTGCCCGCCTTAATTTTTATCTCTGTCATATGCTTAATTCTATCTGACTCCACTCTCCAAATCGGCCAGATGGAGTTAGATCTGGAGTCACAAATCGGCCTCCTCCCCTCCACCATCTTCGCCACAGATCTGGAGTCCAGATGGAGTCAGATCTGGAGTAACAAATCGGCCTCCTCCCCTCCACCATCTCCGCCACAATCCTCCCAACCACCGGCGCCACATAAATGTGTTCACCATCTCCGCCACAATCCTCCCAATCCTCACAAATCGGCCTCCTCCCCTCCACCATCTCGGCCTTCTTCTCCATGTCAGCTGCGGCGGCGCCGCCTTCTTTAGTTAGCTTCTTCTTCGCCGCGATGGAGACGGGATGTTGGATACTTCGATGATTTGGAGAAAATAGGAAAGAGAGAGGAAAAAAGAAATGAAAGGAGGCGGATGGAATAATGTAGGTTAGATTGTCAAATAGCATTATATAGTATAATATTATAAAATTTAGAAAAATATATAACGGATCGGATTAATCCGATAATCCGCGAATTTTAATCCGATCCGATCCGAAAAACCGAAATTAGTAAAACAAGTGATCCGCATCCGAACCGAAACTACTGGATCGGACTGGTTCGGATCGGTTTTGCGTTTTTCGGATCGATTTTTTCGGTTTCGGTTTTTCTGCACACCCCTATATAGAACTGTATTAGGAAAAGAATGATGGGACTAAGTTCGCGAGTTTGGGGACAAAAATGACATTTCCCCCTCTTAATTACCTTGAAACCATCGCTAATTAATGACAACTGACAAATTTAATTATTTTTTTATATGAATGTGACTCTGAGATAGTAGATCACTGCCATTTTAGACCTTCAATATTTGGAGTGTCTTGATAGCAACAACCGTCTGCTTGAATTATACTAGGCAAGCAGCGTGGCTGGCGAGATTGCTGAATTCAAGCCGTTGGCCGAGCGACGGTTACCACATTATCTAATGAAAAATACTAAAACAAATATGGAGATCATCTTACAACCAGTTTGGATTCAGATGCATTAAGTTCAGTTCAGATTTGACTAATAGTATTTGTACTACAAATAAGTTCAGTTCAGACCCATTCAGTTCAGATCAGTTCAGGTCAATTCAGTTCAGACATTTTCAGACGAAAAGAACAGAGTCTTACTGTGTCGTATATATAGAACTTAGTTTGTACCCAAGTCACCAACAACTGGTAGCTTCGTACATGCATTAATCCTCCTTCTCATCCAATGTCAAATTAGGGTCTGCAACGACATATCATTGAGAAATGGAATCCGCCTTATCAAAATACATCCTGCGATTTTTCTAGTATGAAATGAGCAATCATCCACTTTTCTATCTTATTGAACAAAAAGGGTGATCGTTTCCTCCATTGATCAAGAATTTTAAATTTCGGGAAGTATCATGATCATCCAATAAACATTTTTCCATTTTTTCAATGATTTAGTCCTAGAGCTAAAGATCGTAGTTCTCAAACGAATAACCGAAAGGATTTTGGAGCATCCTCATGATGAACAATTGGAAGACTATCGATTCTAACAACCGATTGCAGAGTTTGATCCCCGGACCTTTCCATTTATATATAGAGATCTCTCGGGCCTAGGAATTGG
>JAHHQI010000181.1:0-29123 GCA_028274465.1 Plantago ovata | reverse complement strand
CCATAGTTGTTCTGAAGAAGGATTATCGAACAATGGAAGTACCCACCGGACACTCCCATCGATATACTCTACACCGAAGTGTCTTGGAAACCGGTGAGTTGTCGAAGTGATGCCAGTCGTCCTTGGACTTACAGGACTTATATCACATTGTTGCCCCATATCCTTGGTGGACCCGTCGATGTCAGCTCTGAATAAGCAGCTGACTAAGACACGATCCAGGATTATGGCTACATACAAATGGGGATGATAAGTGATTCTGTGAAGGATTCATCTCTCAAGTGTAGCAAGGAGAGCACTGCTCATAGTCTCATAGTTGTGTTGGAAAGTCACTGGCCAGTGCAATGATATATTATGATGGTCATAAGTATATCTTAGTAACCAAGCAACTCCCTGAGACGCCCGTGGATGTATTATGGGATAGACACATCATCGATCCTAGATGCATTCGAGTCAGTCAGATGAAGGGACGTTACCATCGCGCGCGTTGAGCGCAACAGACTTCGCAACGAAAGGGTTTGCTTTGAGAAACCTCTCAAACGTCCTCATGTATTAATATTGCAAATGGAACCGTCTAGGAATTCCATTTTGCCTAGTCTAGGACTTGCTTAATACGATGAGGCCCTATGGGTCACACTATGTGGTGATTCAGCTTATCAGAATATCTTGAAGATGGAATCGCAATTAATTTGGAATTAATTGTGATTGATGGATTATAATTGATTTGGAATTAATTATAAATTTGGTGGCTCAATTATGATTTGGAATTATTAATTGAATTGGCTAATTAATTGTATTTTATGTAAATACATTAAAGATTATATTTTGGAAATATAATAGAGTTTGATTGAAAGGATATGTTAATTTAGAATTAACATATGCACATGGGCAAAATCTACTTGGAGTTTGAATTGCCTTAGAACTATAAGTGGGTCCCAAAATGGGACCCACCTATTTCCCTAGGAGAGCGCGCGCGCGCGTAGATGGATAGGGGAAGGAGTTCGACTCCTTCCTCTATTAGAAGTCCAAGGGATAAGTTAGATTTTCCTGATTGAGTTTTAATTTGATTGGGAATGAATCTAGACTTGATATTGGTTTCCTAGTGCGATAAGAATTAGATTCTTATTCCTTTACGAAGTCTAATTGCTTATGCTTTAGGCTTCTATTGACTACTATATATAGTAGACTATTAGAGAGTTTTTTGACATAGTTTTTAGAACACAGTATTCTACCCAGTTTTCTTAGAGAAAATAAAAACTCTCCCCTCCTCTATAGCCACACGCGCGCGCCACCTTGCCGGAGGAAAATCGCCGCCCCGTCTTCTTGGTCACACAAAGAATATCCTAGCATTCTTCCGATAGGTTGTTCATCCGTGGATACCAAGGTTGAGGTTCTAGGAGCTGGAAACTAACTCTTATTGTCTTGCAGATAATCAGAGTATTGCAGATATCTTCGACTTCGACGAAGGAGAAGATACACCGGATTATTACGAAGACTTGGAAGCTGCTTTGGAAGTAAGGTTAGTCTTCTAATTGACGTGTTTTATATATACGACATATGCATAATCAATTAACCTGTATGTTAAGAAATTTTTTGAAATTCCGCTGCGTACCCTAGGGGTAACTCTGACCGTATTTTCTTACGTGGTATCAGAGCGAGGTTATGGTACGAGAGTATTACGTTGATTGATATGTATGTATATATATATATATATGTATGCATTTTAGATTGTTATATGTATGCAATTGATTCATTATTGATTGCAATGGATTTTAAAATTATATTTATATTAAATTATATATTTATATCATATATAATATATAATATTATATTATATATATATATATATATATATATAATATATACTATATATATATATGTATATATAAATATATATATATATTTGGGGACCGGGCGCCTGCGCGACGCAGGCGCCCGTGCCCGCGGGCACGGGCGCTGCCGGCCGCGGCGCCCGTGCCTCGTGCCGCAGGCGCGGCGCCCCCGGCCGCAGGCACGGTAGGGGACGGGACTAAATATATATATATATATATATATATATATATTATATATATATATACATATATATATATATTTATATATATATATATATATATATTTTTCGGGTTGGACCCAAAATCGAATTTTGAAAATTTTGAGGATTGAATTTTATATTTGGAATATAAATATGATTTAATTGTAATTGTTTTTAACTAGAGGGGTTAAATTTAATTAGTATAAAGTTAAAGGGCTTATTTGTAATTTATCAATTTATTGTTTATTGCAAATTAGTCCTTCTACTTTTGAATTTTAGATTTAACACCTCCAAGGTTTCAAAAATTACAATTAAGTCCTTCGGGTTTTCGAAAATTGCTACTTGGTCAATAGAATTTTTGATTTTTCAATCTAGTCCAAATTTTCAATTATTTCATAGAGATTATAAGTATGGGATTATAATTTTCATAATGAAATTATGAAGTCATTTGGCATCCACATAGGCTACTACTTGTTTTGTTTGCTCGATATGCTATTGTTTGACAATGCATGTTTAAATACCAAGTATTTTACTTTCCGTTCGACCGCTATGCATGCGAGGGTAGGCGGCGCCCTCTTATATGTCGGACCGCATATTTTATGTATGGGTAGGCGGCACCCATTATGTGCTTGACCGCGTTTAGAACTAGAATGGATAGGCGGCATCCATTACGTGTAGACCGCTCATGCATGATGGGTAGGCGGCGCCCATGTTTGTTTGTAGATGACTGATAACAACCCTCAAGCTACAAGCCCAACCAATATAAGTACAGAAATATATATATGTATGTATTTCTGAGATGCTTTCCATAGGGTGCTTTAATTCTGAACTTTCATTGCGTTTTTTTGTATTGGCGACCTCGTCTTACAGACTCGCAATGATCGTCAGGTTAGAGTAAGCCTATCGTTATGACTTACTGCATATTGTATCTAGCGACCTCGATAGGTACAATATGTAGGGCATCGGGTTAAATTAGATTTAACAACCAAGAGTTGCGTGACGCAATTGGATAGTCCTACCGGTCATATTATGCTATGCGACCAGCCCCCGTTGGAGTATAGCATAGTATGGATTTGGATCTTGGCCACTACGGTAACTTGTTGGAAATTACCCGTATTTTTGTTGTGGGGGCAAGCATATGTGAAAATAGTGGGAGCTAAACAGCTAAAGGACCTTGTTGTTTAGTTTTGTTGAGTGTGTATTTAGAAATAATATTTCAATAGTTGATTTCTTATTTTCGTTCTATATTATTAGAAATGGCGAGCATCTCGCTCCGTGCTGTCTTAGAGAAGCAAATTTTGACCGGACCAAACTTCCTAGATTGGATAAGGAATATACGTTTGGTGCTGAGGTACAAAAAGATTGAGTACGTCTTGGACGAGGTCATTCCCATGTGCCCCGAAAATCAGACTGCCGATCAGGTTGCTGCTTGGAATCAAGCCAACAAGGCAAAGTCTGATAAGCATCTTGAGGATGCTAGATCCGCGCAGTGTATTATGCTGGCGGCAATCAGCAATGAGTTGCAGAGGCAACATGAAGCATGTTGCCGTATGAGATGCTGAAGCATCTTGAGTCGCTCTTTAAGACGACAGCTAGAAGTGTTGAATTTGATTTGATCAAAGAGATACACAGATGCAAGCTCAATGAAGGAGGGAACATGTCTGAGCATGTTCTCAAAATGATTGGTCTCTTTGAAAAGCTTGCCGATGTCGAGCGTTAAGCTAGAGGACAAGATCATGGTGATCTTTGTCCTTCAATCATTGTCGAGTTCGTATTCGCAGTTCATCATTAACTACACGATGAATGCGAAGGACGTAACACTGCCTGAGCTTCATAATCTGCTGAAGACATATGATCAAACTCTTCCTAAGAAGGAAAAGTCGATCATGCTTGTTGGGCAACCGTCTAACCCAAACTCGAGAAACAAAGATGCTAAGGGTGAGGGAAAGTCGGGAGCCAAGGCTAACACTTGGAGTGATAAGCCTAAGCGTCCGAACCAGAAAAAGAAGTTCAAGAGAAGCGGAACGGTACACACAGATGAATGTCTTTTCTGTAAGCAGAAAGGACATTGGAAGAAAGATTGCCCTAAGCTTAGGGAAGATCAAGCTAAGAAGCCACCGACTTCTGGCTCAAGTATGTTTGTTATTGAAATGAACATGACTACTTTTGACTCCAATGGTTGGGTATTAGATACAGCTTGTGGCTCACACATTTGTAATAATGTGCAGGGGCTAATTGATCACAGGCTAGTCAAGCAAGGTGAAATCGACTTGCATGTTGGGAACGGCAATCCAGTTGAAGCCAAACGCATTGGACGCAGCAAGATAGATTGACCTTCGGGACAATGTTTAGAACTTGATAATGTTTATTTTGTTCCATCCATTGTCAGAAATATTATTTCCGTTCCATTGTTAGACAATATGGGTTTTTCCTTTCGATTTGCGAATAATACTTGTTATTTTTCATTAAATGATCAGTATTATGGAAAAGCTCGCTTAGTGAATGGATTATATATTTTGCAAAGTAGTCTACCTTTATTTCAAATACATAACAAACAACCATCTTCAAGTAGGAAGAATAATCCATCTTATCTATGGCATTGTCGGCTAGGCCATATCAATGAAACACGGATTCAAAGACTAAGGAAGTTGGACTACTGAGAACCATTTGATTTTGAATCATATGGTACATGCGAATCATGTGTTAAGGGTAAGATGACGAACAAACCTTTTGTTGGATAAGGTGTTCGTGCCACTCGCTGCTTAGAGCTCATACATACCGATGTATGTGGACCTTTTAAAGTCCATGCGCGTGGGGGTTATCCTTACTTTGTTACCTTTACTGACGATTTCTCAAGGTATGGATATATTTATCTTATGAGAATAAATCCGAGACCTTTGGGAAATTCAAGGAGTTTAGGAATGAGGTCGAGAATGAATTGAACCTAAGGATAGTCACTCTTCGATCAGATCGAGGAGGTGAATACCTTAGTGAAGAATTTATCGACTACTTGAAGGAAAATGGAATTCAATCGCAATGGACTCCTCCTGGAACACCACAGTTAAATGGTGTGTCTGAGAGGAGGAATCGGACCCTGTTAGACATGGTAAGATCAATGATTGGATTCTCGACGCTTCCAAAATATCTGTGGGGATATGCACTACAAACTGCAATCTACATTCTGAACCGTGTACCATCTAAATCAGTGGAGAAAACTCCTTATGAGTTATGGAAGGGAAAGAAGCCCTCACTAGGCTATCTTAGACCTTGGAGTTGTCCTGCGATAGTCAAACTGATGCTCACTGATAAGTTAGATGCCAAGGGTGTCAAAGTATATTTCATAGGCTATCCTCGTCAGACGAGAGGCTATGAATTCTATCATGCTGAAGATCACAAGATGATCGTATCTAGAAACGTCAAGTTTTTAGAAGCTGAATACCTCGAAGAAGAGAGGTTAGATGACATAATAGAACTTGAAGAAATTCAAGACTTTGACACGCGCGAACATGAGTTCTCTAAATCTTCTGATTTGGACTCAAGTTCAGTGGGAGCTTCCGAAGCAGACAAGGGTAATGATATGACACTTGCTAGGCATGTCATAGTCAGTGGGAGTCCTGTGATTAGATCAACAGTTGAAACCACACAACCAGAACCCGTTGTCAACCACCCTGTGCAACAAGTTGCACAAGAGCAGCCTCCCGCAAGGGAACCGGGTCGCGGGGCGCGACCAGTTGCAACAGTACCCACTGATAATTTTCGTGTTACACGAAGCCAGAAAAGAAAAGCACCAGAACCAGTCGAGCACCGTAGGTCGAAGAGGATCCTAAGAGGACCTCAGAAGCAAAGCCTTATGATAGAAGACATCAGTGAACTTGATGTCGGTTTATCAGATCGGGAAGATCCCGAGACCTACAAAGAGGCAATAATTGATATTGACTCAGACAAATGGCAAGAGGCCATGGAATTAGAAATGGATTCAATGTACCAGAACCAAGTTTGGAACTTGGTAGACTTGCCCCAAGGGGTTAGACCAATTGGGTGCAAATGGGTCTTTAAACGAAAGACAGATGCCGATGGCAAGGTACAAATGTACAAAGCTAGGCTTGTGGCGAAAGGCTAAACGCAAAGGTATGGCATAGATTACGATGAAACCTTTTCACCGGTAGCAAAATTGAAGTCCATTCGAATTCTACTTGCGATAGCTGCCTACTATGATTATGAAATCTGGCAGATGGATGTAAAGACGGCCTTCCTCAATGGCAACCTTGAGGAAGAGGTGTATATGGTACAACCGGAAGGTTTTATTAGTAAAACCAGGCCAACTGTTGTATGCAAATTACAAAGATCCATCTATGGGCTAAAGCAAGCGTCAAAGAGCTGGAATATCCGCTTTGATGAAGCTGTCAAATCGTTTGACTTCATCAGAAGCAAGGAAGATCCCTGTGTCTACGCGAGACACAGCGACAAAGGAGTTGTTTTCATGATCACTTATGTAGATGACATTTTGATCATGGGAAACAATGTCTCTATGCTAGAAGAGACTAAAGTTTGGTTATCAAGTACCTTCTCGATGAAGGACTTGGGTGAAGCGAACTACACCCTAGGGATCAAGATCTTTAGAGATAGATCCAAGAGGATGTTAGGAATGACACAGTCCACCTACATCGACAAAATACTGAAGCATTATAAGATGGACGACTCAAAGAGAGGCTTTCTCCCAGCTAGGCATGGGATTGTCTTATCAGTTAAGGATGGTCCTAAAACTGATGAAGAAAGAAATGCAATGAGTCGTGTGCCCTATGCTTCGACAGTAGGGTCTATAATGTATGCAATGAATTGCACAAGGCCTGATGTGGCATATGCGCTTAGTGTCACTTGTCGACACCAACAGAATCCAGGAGTACCTCACTGGACTGCTGTGAAGAACATTCTTAAGTACCTTAGACGGACTAAAGAGATGTTCTTGGTGTTTGGTGGAGAACCAGAATTAAAGATGTCTGGGTATGTCGACGCTGGATTTGAATCAGATCCTGATGACTTTAAGTCACATACAGGATACGTATTCAAATTGAACGGAGGAGTTGTCTGTTGGAAGAGTTCTAAGCAAGCCACGGTTGGTGACTCATCCACAGAAGCCGAGTACATTGCTGCATCAGAAGCATCGAAAGAAGCTGTCTGGATTTCAGAGTTCTTGAAGGAATTGAGGGTTGTTCCTGCTCCCAGTCCAATAACGATTTATTGTGACAATACGGGCGCGGTCGCTCAAGCTAGGGAGCCTAGATCTACAAACAAGAACAAACATGTACTTAGAAAATATCACGTTATACGTGAGATTATAGATAGAGGAGAAGTTAGTATAGAACGTGTCTCTACCACGAACAACGTGGCAGATCCTTTCACCAAGGTCTTATCAGTGGAAGTCCACTTAAGACATTATGCTAATCTGGGCATTAGGCATAAAGGTGACTGGCTCTAGTCCAAGTGGGAGATTGATAGTGTATATGTCCTAGAGACAGTCCTTACTAAGGGCATGGTGCCCTTATAGAGGGCATATATGTACTATTACACAGGTCAACGTAATATAATATATGTTTGTTGCATTTTACTATTGAGTATCGCTTTCATATTTATATTACACCAGGCTGCAGCATGTCATATCTCTATTACTGTCTGTATTGATATTAAACATGTCCCTCAGATAGATGACCGATCACACAGATAGTGGGAGCTATGTGAGTTGTCATCTATCCCAAACTCTCCCTAGTCGAGGTTCATCTCGGATGTGGGGGTCTGAATGAACCAGACAAGACTAGTATGCGTGGAGGTTATACTTGTTGGAGCAAGTGTGAGCCGATCCCACGGCCACGGAACGGATTGTTGGACAATCGAGAAACGTTCCCATAACTGCGCATAGTTGTTCGAAGAAGCTTTATCGAACAATGGAAGTACCCACCGGACACTCCCATCGATGTATACTCTACACCGAAGTGTCTATGGGAACCGGTAAGTTGTCGAAGTGATGCCATTCGTCCTTTGTACTTACAGGACTTTATCATCACATTTGTTGCCCCATATCCTTGGTGGACCCGTCCATGTCAGCTCTGAATAAGCAGCTGACCTAAGACACTATCTAGGATTATGGCTACATACAAATGGGGGTGATAAGTGATTCTGTGAAGGATTCATCTCTCAAGTGTAGCACAGGAGAGCACTGCTCATAGTCTGCATAGTTGTGTTGGTAAAGTCACTGGCCAGTGCAAATGATATATTATGATGGTCATAAGTATATCTTAACCAAGCAACTCCCTGAGACGCCCGTGGATGTATTATTGGGATAGACACTTCATTGATCCTAGATACATTCGAGCAAGTCAGATGAAGGGACGTTACCATCGCCGCGTTGAGCGCAACAGGCTTCGCAACGAAAGGGTTAGCTTTGAGAAACCTCTCAAACGTCCTCACGTATTAATATTATAAATGGAACCGTCTAGGAATTCCATGTTGCCTAGTCTAGGACTTGCTTAATACGATGAGGCCCTATGGGTCACACTATGTGGTGATTCAGTCTATCAGAATATCTTTGAAGATGGAATCGCAATTAATTTGGGATTAATTGTAATTGATGGATTATAATTGATTTGGAATTAATTATAATATTTGGTGGCTCAATTAATGATTTGGAATTATTAATTGAATTGGCTAATTAATTGTGTTTTATGTAAATACAATTAAAGATTATATTTTGGAAATATAATGGAGGTTTGATTAGAAAGGATATGTTAATTTAGAATTAACATATGCACTTGGGCAAAATCTACTTGGAGTTTGAATTGACTTAGAACTATAAGTGGGTCCCAAAATTGGGATCCACCTACTGTCCCTAGGAGGCGCGCGCGCGCGCATGGATGAGTAGGGGAAGGAGTTCGACTCCTTCCTCTATTAGAAGTCCAAGGGATAAGTTAGATTTTCCTGATTGAGTTTTGATTTGATTGGGAATGAATCTAGACTTGATATTGGTTTCCTTGTGCGATAAGAATTAGATTCTTATTCTTTTACGAAGTCTAATTGCTTATGCTTTAGGCTTCTATAGACTACTATATATAGTGGACTATTAGAGAGCTTTTTATACACAGTTTTGAACACAGTTTCAGACATAGACTTTCACAGTTATTCTACCCAGTTTTCTTAGAGAAAATAAAAAGTTCTCCCCTCCTCTTAGCCACCCGCGCGCGCCACCTCACCGGAGGAATCGCCGCCCCGTCTTCTTGGTCACACAAAGAATATCCTAGCATTCTTCCGATAGGCTGTTCATCCGTGGATACCAAGGTTGAGGTTCTAGGAGCTGGAAACTAACTCTTATTGTCTTGCAGATATACAGAGTATTGTAGATATCTTTGACTTCGACGAAGGAGAAGATACACCGGAATATTACGAAGACTTGGAAGCTGCTTTGGAAGTAAGGTTAGTCTTCTAATTGACGTGTTTATATATATACGACATATGCATAATCAATTAACCTGTATGTTAAAAAAATTTGAAATTCCGCTGCGTACCCTAGGGGTAACTCTGACCATATTTTCTTACACTTCTGAGTATGGAACCATTTTTGGTTCAGACTTCTAATAATGGTTTTCACCTTTTCAGAATCTGAATAGAAGTTTCCAACTCCTAAGGCAGCCATCTCACTTACTAGAGTTGTGAATCTGAAATCCAAGTGTTCCAGTGACTCATTTGTACCTTGTTTAAAGTTTTGGAACTTCAACTTTAGCACTTCGAGTTTGTTTTCCTTGGTTTTGTCAGATCCAACACAAAGATCTTGAACCATTTTCCAAGCTTCCTTAGCAGTTTGGCACCCCACAGTTTGCACTGTATAGTATCTGGAGTAGATCGAATAATGATGTTTCTTGCTTGGCCATCAAGATGGAATCTTTTGGCTTCGTCGGAAGTCCATTCCTCTCTTGGTTTTGGAACGGCGATATCAACCGGTTCTCCTAAGATAGTTTCCTTTCCAGCAACATCTGTGGTTTTGTGAGGAAAAATTCTCTCAAGTTTAGTAATCTTGATAGGTTTATCATTTATGACAGTAACCATTTCATCACTAATGGCCTCAAGATGTAGCATCATGTTGCTTCGCCATTTTTCATAATTTTCCAGCTTCAGCAAGGGAGCGTCTCCTAGCGACATCCTGTCAGCAAAAGACTACCAAACTGATCAAGTGAAAGTGATTTACGGAAAACACCTAAGTGGATCTAGGTTCAGTGCTGAAGGTTAAAGAACCTGGCTCTGATACCACTTGTTGGTCCCTTTAAACAACAAGAAAAGACTAGAGGAGGGGGTGAATAGTCTTTTCAAACTTTTCGTAGTTTAAAACTTTCTCAGCAAGTGCTTATTACTTTTCAGTAATGAGTTTGATGGTACTTAACTTTCTCAGCAAGTACTTGTTACTTTTCAGTAACGAGTTTACTGGTACTTTAAAGAAAAGAGTGCGGAAGACTTTATACAATAAGTGCTTTTCAGAGAATGCTAGTTTCAGCAAGTGAGCAGAGTGTCAGTGTACAATAAGTGTAGCTTGCTGAAAACTAAATGCGGTAAAGTAAATCACACAAACACTTTTATAGTGGTATTTGAGAGTGGCGTAATCTCTCAACTAATCCACTTTGTCCTTTCTAGGACTGAATCCACTAAGATAAGATATGAGGTTCCTTACAAATCCTATCACTAATGATTCTTCAGAAACCAAAGCACACTTGCTTCGTTTCCAACCTAACTAGAGAACTGTAACCTTGTTCTCCACCAAACTTGGGACTTATAATCAGCAACACAATACTTGATTAATTCCCCCTGAATTTCACGCCTGAAAAGGGTGTTTATCAGTTAGAGAGGTTTGGGATGAGATGACTTGAGTATAACTTTTCAGCTATAACAAGTTATCTAAAGAAACACAACTTGTAATACTTTTCAGTAAGCAAGTTAAGTTGTTTCTGGTGTCAAGACTTGTTCTTGTTCAAAAGAAAGAACACTTAACTAATTTCTTAGCCGTGAATGTTCTACTTCTTCACAAGTAGCTTTTGTTTCAAGCTTAAGTCTTGGAACGGATCAATAGGCAGTAAATAGTATAGAAGGTTTTGAGTGTTTAAAGCACAAGTGAGAGTTTGATCACGTTGTTGACACACTTCTACTCTTTGCCAAATGACCTCTATTTATAATGTCTCAAGGGAGCCGTTTGAATTTCAAATTCTAAGGCTTTGCACCTTAAGATGTCACTATCTTGCTTTTGTACTTTCAGCAGCGTCATTCATTTGTCTTCTAGTCTTCATGTTCTTCGCGTGCCTACTTTGCATTTAATGTTCATTTGAATCAATTTCAAATGTGAACGTTGGAGCTAAAATGCAAGTACTCTTCAGCAAGGAGGTCACATATGTTTTTTAGCAAGTGGTCGGTCTCAGTTTCAGCAAGCACAACCTACTCTTTCATATAGATTTTCACTTATGCGAGCTGTTGCTGAAAATCTCAATTTCTGAGCAACATGTGCCTTTGTAGATACCTTTCTCAGACTAAGTCTTCAGTCTTCGAATCTTCAAGTTTCTGAGCGGTTCTAGTGCTTCAATAGTTCGTTTGTAAAAACAAAATACATCATCAGCAAACGAAATAACCTAACTAGTATCTACACTAAGTCTTTCAGCAAACGTTACTCTTTCACAATGTCCTTAAAATTCTAAATTCCTACTGGACTTTACTTAATTTAGCATGGTTAATTGGTTATCAAAATTACAAGTTTCCTAACACACAAACTATAACTAGTCATGTGTTTTTTTCGGTTAAAAAAAGGAAAAAAGGAAAAGAGATTTTCTAACTTCAAATAAACACTTGAATCTTTTTATTTTATTTAGATTAGAAGACTTGTTTGGGAATTGGAGCCAGCAGTAGTGTTGTGTTCCATTTTGGTTTCCCCCCAAATTTTTATAAACCCTAATCTTCTTCTCCTTCTTCCTTCCTTCACAATTCTCTCCTTCAAATCCAACACTCCTCCTCCGATCAACTACTCTCTTCTTTCCCTTGTGCTGCTGCTAACTCCATTCTTCACCCGATCTCCCTCGCGAACAAATTCGAAGGTTCCAGAAATGGACGATGTGTACGATAGTGGCGGTGCTGGAAGCGATAAGGGCGACGATGAAGCCGGTACTTCTCCTCTTCCTGAGACGGTCAGTTGCTTCTTTCTACTCTAATTTTAGCTTTCCTGTAATTTTTATTGCTTTATTTATTTATTTATTTAATTGAACGGTGTATTAATGGTAGAAAGTTCATCTCTTTGCTGAAATTGGGATTTTATGGAGTTTGCGTATGAATATCTTTTGAAAACTTTGGTTGTATACATGTTTAGATTAATTCACAAAATTCATTTAGTGCTGTTGCTTTTTTTTTTTTTTTGTTGACATCTCTTGGTTGTGGATTAATTCAGAAAACTTTATTTGTATACATGTTTAGATTAGTTCAAAAAAATTTATTTTATGCTGTTTGCTTGCTCACCCATCTACACACAAAAACACAAAATGGTCAGGACCATAAAAATAACTGTGGTTGGGTATTTGGGTACCCAAAAATATCAGTCTAAATGCACAGCCCTATGTGTTAGGAAAGGCTTGTTTTGTATGAGTTTCACACTTAGTTTAAATTGGGGGAATGTGCCAAACACTTAGGGTGTGGTGTGATTTTTCTTTATGTGGTGAAGAAGTAGTCTATTGTAAGAATCTAACAGATGTGGTGAAGTAGTTTAAATTGGGGGAATGTACCAAACACTTTGGGGTGTGATTTTTCTTTATGTGGTGAAGAAGTAGTCCATTGTACGAATTTAACTGATGCGACAGTGGAAGTTTGTTCGTATTTAGAGAAGGGTGTCATGTTATTTGGTGCTTATTTGTGTGTAACTAACCATTCGTGATCTATATAATGTTTGTTTTCTTGAGATACAATGTCATGTTTACAATTTTAAATCCGAGCAACTGTGTTATTAAGTTTCATTTGATTCTGTGAAACACAGGTCCAGGTCGGCGGTTCTCCAAAGTACAAAATTGAGAAGAAACTGGGGAAGGGAGGATTTGGACAAGTGTATGTTGGTCGTCGAATCAATCCTCCAAATCCAAATGAGCGAACAGGTCCAGCAGCTGTTGAGGTATGTACCTGGCCCAATCCTGTTTGTACAGCAGATATTCCTGTTTCTGCAGGATGTTTTTACAATGATTGATTTTTTAGGTTGCATTAAAGTTTGAGCATCGGTCCAGCAAAGGCTGTAATTATGGACCACCGTACGAATGGCAAGTCTACACGTGAGTAATTGAATCTTCTTGTGCCTTATCTCATCATACTTTTTTCTGAATGTTTTTTGGTCAAGATCCTAAAAAGTTGACATAAAACCATGTGCAGTACACTAGGTGGAAGTCATGGAGTACCACGTGTACACTACAAGGGCCGGCAGGGTGACTACTATATTATGGTACATGATGTTGTATAGTATTAATCCTGAATAGTTTCCACTTTTGTTAATCAGTTAGCGTAATAATATTCGTAATCTTTTCAGGTTATGGATATGCTTGGTCCCAGTTTGTGGGATGTCTGGAACACCAACTCTCAAACGTCAGTTATTAAAATAATATATTATGTGTATAATCAGATACTCATGTTTTTTTATTATAATCATCTCGTCTTATAACTGTTATCTCTTACAGCATGTCCACAGAAATGGTCGCCTGTATTGCTATTGAAGCCATCTCCATTTTAGAGAAGCTGCACTCCAGAGGGTAAATTTTGTGAATTACCTTTGGTTTAGTCACGTCATTTTGTGCACAAGTTTTGATGTTTTTGCTAAACAGTTATGCAGAGTATTAGGCATATGTACATGCACCTGTTACTCTGGATACAAGTGTACTTGCAGACCCACATACATGCATGCATGTACTTACTCAATTGCATGAACACTGTGGCACATTTATGCTGGTTATTATTCATTATTTATTTTTTCTGTTTAGGTATTGTTGGTTGTCTTTTTCTGTGTATATCCCCATGTCTATGGACTAGGTCCTGGGATATGGGCTAAAGCCTACATGGTCCTCTTTAATTGATTTTGACATTGTTGTAGATTTATCTCTAAATGTAACTTGTGCCTATTATGATGTACTCATGAGCATCATCATGACAAGCCTGCAAGGTAACATGGAAATTACTGTTTGCACATCTGAACAATGGTAATCTTCCAGAGTTACTTGGGACATTAATGATGGCATATTGATCCTTCTCTTACAAGCTTATAGTTTATACAAATGTCACAATATGCCTGTCTGTTATTATCCATGAAATATTCTTGAAATTGTTCTGATGGAAATTCTGTTTCTTGGATAGTAGACTTCTAAATACATTTCGTGTGCATTAAATTACCTCTTCATCCCTGCATGTTTGAAATTATTTTGACAAAAATTCTAGCACTCTTACAGTTAAATGTTCTGAACTTGACCAAAGAGTGTTTCCATTCAGCATGTGTTTGAGATTGATTCTTCTCTCCAAGATTTATCTCTCAGTTGGATTTTATTTTACCAAATAATGACAGATTTGCTTGATTTCATTTGTTGGTTTCCTTGTTTCCCGTTGAAGTTCTGTATTTTCATCTTTGTTTCTGTAAAGCAGGGTTTTCTTTTTAAATTTTGGCTGCTGATCAGTCTCCTCTTCTCCATTATTCATGTTTAAGCCCAATTAAGCATTTTCGTGGCATCTTCTCTTCTCCACATTAAGATACGCCTAGCCTTTTCTTATAACTATGTTTTTTTTGCAGTTACGTGCATGGAGATGTAAAGCCAGAGAACTTTTTGCTCGGTACTCCTGGAACACCTGATGAGAAGAAACTTTTTCTAGTTGATCTTGGGTTAGGTAAGGAACTTGACATGCTACTGTGTTTTTGTTATGAACCAGCACTTGTAGGGATATAAAGTAAATACTCTCTGTATTTTGGCATTTTGTTTAAAAAAAAAACTGAAGCTACCCGGTGGCGTGATAACCATAGTGGACAACATGTTGATTATGATCAGAGACCAGATGTATTCAGGTGCAGTTACTATCTGGCCCACCTTTTTACTCTGCCATTATCATATTCCCTTCTTTTTCAAGTATGACTCTTATTAATATAATACTGATGCTGCAGGGGAACTGTCCGCTATGCAAGTGTACATGCCCATCTGGGAAGAACTGGGAGTCGTAGGGATGATTTAGAATCGCTTGCTTACACACTCATTTTTCTTCTTCGGGGCCGGCTTCCATGGCAAGGCTATCAGGTCATGCAGTCATCAATTTGATATGTGATTTTTGTTCTGAGCAACTTATTTAATATGCTTTAATACCTCATTATGATACTCAAATGTTGGTTATTCAGGGTGATAATAAAGGCTTCCTTGTGTGCAAAAGGAAGATGGCAACTTCTCCGGAGGCCCTTTGTTCTCTTACCCCTGCTCCTTTCAAACAGTTCGTTGAGTATGTTGTTAATCTCAAATTTGAAGAGGAACCCAATTATGCAAAATATGTATCCCTCTTTGATGGGATAGTTGGCCCAAATCCACAGATCAGGCCTATCAACACTGAAGGTGCTCAAAAGGTATACTTCAGATCTACTTGTATGTGCATAATCTCTCTGAAAATGTGAAATTTCTGTTTTGTTCTCATGAAATATATCCGATATTAGCTTATATGTCAAGTGGGCCAAAAGAGAGCGCGTCTTGTGTTGGATGAGGATGATGATGACCAACCAAAGAAAAAGATCCGAATGGGAATGCCTGCCACACAATGGATTAGTGTGTATAATGCACGTCGGCCAATGAAGCAAAGGTATCAGGTTTATACACTCTTTCCTCTAGGATTGTTTGAGGGGATAATAGAGTTCAATTTATATATTTACTTTGCAGATATCACTACAATGTCTCAGATACGAGGCTTGCTCAGCATATCGTTAAAGGAAATGATGACGGGCTTTATATTAGCTGTGTGGCATCTTGTGCAAATCTATGGGCCCTAATCATGGATGCAGGAACAGGATTTAACAATCAAGTTTATCAACTTTCACCACATTTCCTTCACAAGGTTTCCTCTCGTATTTTAGAATTTTGCTGTCTTAAGCTGGCACCACAAGGCACCTTGTGGATGGATGTAGTACTATATCCATCTGCAAACATTTTACTAGGTTTGAACTCACATAATCCTTGCTGTACAAACTGCAGGAATGGATTATGGAACATTGGGAGAAGAACTTTTACATTAGTACAATAGCAGGGGCTGCCAATGGGAGCTCATTAGTCGTGATGTCTAAGGGTTAGTGTCATTCAAAGCATGTAAATGATTTCTTGATGCCTCCATGTTTCACCTATCAGAGTTCACCTTTTAAAATTTTCAAACTTCAGGAACCCAGTATCTCCAACAGTCTTATAAAGTCAGCGATTCTTTCCCATTTAAATGGATTAATAAGAAATGGAGAGAAGGGTTCTATGTTACGTCCATGACAACTGCAGGACATAGGTGGGGAATTGTCATGTCTCGTGGTTCTGGGTTTTCTGAGCAGGTAGGTATCTGCTATCATTCTCTGTTTTCAGTTTACTTCTCCTTCAATAAGTAGAAGTAAGTCGATGACTGCCAATTCTGTTTGTTTACTCAGGTTGTAGAGTTGGACTTTCTTTATCCAAGTGAAGGTATTCATAGGAGATGGGATGAGGGCTTTCGTATCACTGCTACTGCCGCAACTTCTGATCAAGCTGCCCTCATTCTTAGTAAATCCAGAAAAAGAATCCCCGATGAAACACAAGAGACGCTGCGTACTTCTGTGTTTCCAAGTACACATGTTAAGGTTGTGAAATACATCCATATGCATGCATATAATTCATAAAAATCTACACAGTGATGTTCGTGCAAGATGAGCACTAAAAATAATAAATTGCACTTGCAAATTTAGTGAACTGGAAACACAAACTGAGGAATGTGAATTAGGATAGTACCTAAATATTGTCAGTCGGGCACACATTGTTGATTACAGTCTGCTTTGTTAATTTTATATCTGCATACTGCATTGTAGTTCATAATATTGTTTGCTGCTTGCAGGAGAAGTGGGCGAAAAATCTTTACCTTGCCTGTGTGTGCTATGGCAGAACTGTATCTTGATGAACCATGGTTTAGTGGGCCTTCATTTGCGCTTTTTAGAGGTCTCTTCCCCATCATTCGAGGCAACATCAAATTTTCTGTGCGGAATCGTCAGTAATATTTTGTTTGACAAACAGCTGATTCACTGTGGCTTAGTTATATGTATAAGCTGAGTTTGTATCTATATGATGCAGGTAGTTGTAGACATCTGGTTGGTAATATCCGTGACTAGTTGATGAGAGTTTGTACAGTTTTAGACATTAAGTTCTACCTAAAGGCAGTGCACAGACTAGCATTAGTTTGACTGATGTTCTGATACATGTAGCCAGATTCTTAGATGATGGATCTTGATACATAAATGCACATTTTTTGCAGTCATCGCTACCTTTCATTTGCTTCTATTTTGTCACTTGCAATGTTGTTGGGATTAATGATAGGCTTGCACCTCTTTTTCAAACCAAGTCGTTAACTTACCAGAAGAAAGTATGGTCAGGGTGGAGTCGTAGGTCGGTCTGGTGGTGAGGTTGTTGGAGTAGCAAGGAGAGATCGGGGATTCAAGTAGTAGTGTAGAAGTAGGGTAGTTATATTTGCTATTTTAAAAAAAACGAGTGAATATGTTAATTTTTTAAATTGAAATGGAGTTGTTATAGTATAAAGTTGTGGCAAAGTTGTAATATAGGGTACAAATAATATTTTTAATCTGGGATAATTTTTTCTTTTTCGGATATGCGTAAACTGGGTAAAATTTTATGAGACGGATGAAATAATAATTTTTAGTGATCCACAAACAGTGAAAATTTCGAATTTGGTTAGTCCCATCTGGATGAGCCGAAACCCAAGCTCTTATTTTCTATGGAGTAATAGTTTGAGTAAATTTTGAATGAGTCTCTCTTGATGCAAATAAACAATTTTTTTCCACGTATCCTCGTTTAATTCTGGTCATCGAATAAATTTTTTTGACAAATAACTACTTGATTTCTTTTCTTTCAGTTATTCTTTTTTTACACCTAGAACGCATCTGACACTCACTTGTTTAGCCAACATTGGCCTTATAGCTATGCCACTCATCTGAACTGCAAGTTTCCGTTTGTTGGACATCGCAAATGATACCGGAATGTCATTTGCTGGGCAGCAACAACCAATACGTAAACCAAGGTGGTTTTATGAAATTATTGGCACCTTGCAGCCACTTGTGGGTACAATGATGGGGAGCAGGCTGCACGGTTTAAGGTGGTGCATGAAGAGTTGCGTACCGCATTAGAGTTGCAGTGTTCTATTCGTTTTCAGCAGTCGAGGGTGCGTTGGGGGGAAGGAGGGAGATGCTAATTCCAGTTTTTTCCATGCATGTTTGAAGAAGAGGGGGAGGTTGCGGGCTACCGAGGGGTTGCGGATTAACGGGGTGTGGCTTGATGAGGTGGAGAGGGTTAAGGAGGGGGTTCGTCAGTATTTTGCGACTCATTTCAGTGCTCGCGAGGAGGGATCTTTACGCATGGGAAATTTGTCTTGTTCACGGATGTCAGGTTTGGAGAGTGAGAGGCTTGAACGGCTGTTTGAACCGGATGAGATTAGGAGTGCCGTGTGGGGTTGCGGAGTTGATAAGAGTCCAGGTCCGGATGGTTTCAGTTTTCACTTCTTCAGGTTCTTTTGGGAGGAGGTTCGGGGGGACGTGGAGCGATTTCTGTTGGAGTTTCATAGGAATTCAAAGTTGGTAAAGGGGTTAAATTCTAACTTTATTACTTTGATTCCTAAGAAGCTGAATCCGGTGGCTATTGAGGAGTTTCGACCGATCTCGTTGATTGGTAGTGGCTACAAGATTTTAGCTAAGCTTCTAGCAAATCGCTTGGGGTCGTGTTTGGATGGGTTGATTTCGCATAATCAATCTGCTTTTGTGGGTTCTCGACATATATTGGACAGTATTCTAGTCGCAAACGAGGTGGTGAGTGATGCAAAGCGGAGGAGGAAAAGTATGTTTGCTTTTAAGATTGATTTTGAGAAGGCTTATGATTCGGTGAGATGGGATTTCTTGAAGGAGATGATGGTGAGGATGGGGTTCGGGTCGAGGTGGATTCGCTGGATTATGGAGTGTGTTTCTTCGTCAAGCTCGTCCGTCTTAGTGAATGGGAGTCCAACTAAGGAGTTCTCTCTTCGGCGGGGTTTGAGGCAAGGGGACCCTTTATCTCCGTTTCTTTTTCTGATTGTTGTTGAGGGTTTGAGTCAGATGCTACGGAAGGCTGTGGATGAGGGTGCCTGTATTCCTTATCGTGTGGGGAGAGCGGGTGTTGGTATTTCTCATTTGCAGTTTGCTGATAACACTATATTTTTCGACGAGGCAGTGGAGGCGAATATCGTAGTGTTGAAGTCTGTCTTACGTTGTTTTGAGGGGGTGTCGGGGTTAAAGATTAATTTCCGGAAAAGTTGCTTGGTGGGGGTGGGTGTGGAGGATGTGGTTTTACGGGAGAGGGCTCATCGTCTGAATTGTCGTGTGGGGGAGCTTCCTTTTAATTATTTGGGGTTGCCGATTGGTGAGAAAGAGTGTGGTGTGAAGATGTGTAAGGGGGTGGTTGAGAAGGTGAACAGACGTTTAGGGCAATGGGAGCACAAGTACTTGTCGTTTGGTGGGCGGTTAGTGTTGTTAAATTCAGTTCTTGGGGCATTGCCTATTTATTTTTTATCTTTTTCGTTGCTCCTGTTGCTGTTATTCGTGAGCTCACTGCTTTGCAGCGTGTGATGGGGGAGAGAAGGTTGCCGTGGGTGAGGTGGGAGAGGGTTTGTTTGCCGAAGGAGAGAGGAGGTTTGGGGGTGAAGGATTTGAGGTTGTTTAATTTGGCGTTACTGGGCAAGTGGGCGTGGAAGTTACTCAATGTTGCTGATGGGTTGTGGGTGGCGGTGATACGAGCGAAGTATGGTTCGTTGTGGGAGTGTATGTTGTCAGTCAGAGAGAATCGTACACATGGTGTTGGTTGGTCTACGTGGTGGCGGAATTTGGTCACAAAGGTAGCGTTGAGCAGTTGGTTTTATGAGAGTGTGAGAGTGGGAGTGGGCGCTGGAAGGGAGACAAGATTTTGGCAGGATCCGTGGGTTGGGGGTGGTTTGCTGTTGAAGGTCCTATTTCCACGCTTCTTTAGTGTGGAGTTGAGTAAGTGTGCCCTCGTTGTTGATCGTTTGGGGGACGGGTTCCGATGGGAGTGGCGGCGGAATTTGTTTGTTTGGGAAGTGGCTTTGGTGGAGGAGCTGAAGGCTTTTGTGGTAATATTGAGTTGTCGGATGGTGATTCTGATGAGTGGAGGTGGCGTGATGGTTTGGGTGGTCCTTAGACCGTTAGGTTGGGGTATCAGGCGCAGGTTGACGTAGTGTCCTATGTACCTCTTTTGGTCGGGGGGAAGTGTTTGTGTGGTCTAGGTGTGTTTGGGTAGGATGGGTCCCGTTGAAGGTTGTTGGGTTTGTGTGGAAGCTAGCTTGGAATGGTTTACCAACATTGGATAATTTGTTACGCCGTGGTGTTCTGGATTCTTCGGTGGCGAATGTGTGTAAGTTGTGTAATGAGGAGGAGGAGTCGGCCTCACACTTATTCATCTCATGTTCTTTTACGAAGGTGGTGTGGCAAGGTTTAGCTTCTTGGATTAGTTGTGAGTGTGGCGTCGTGCATACTGTGTTGGAGGTTATATCGGGGAGGAGTTTGTTGGGCTCTACATTGCCTTCGCAGCTGAAGGTGGGGTTGGTTCAGGGGGTGTTGTGGTGTACGTGGTTAGCGAGGAATGATCAGGTGTTCAGAGGTGTGCTTGCTGTTTCGAATGATGTCGTAGACAGAGTGAAATATTTGTCGTGGCGGTGGGCGCGGTGTAAGGAGGTGTTGGGGGCGCGGTATTCGTTGGCCGACTGGTTGCAGGCGCCTGGTTTGTGTTGGGGGTAGTCGATGGGGTTGCGGTTGGGGAGGTGACGGGGTTAGCCAGGATGGTGTTTTACTGCATGATCAGGTTTGGTTTGTTTTTGTTTTCTTTGTCGTCTTTGGCCGCTGTGAGGTGCTTGATGTGTTCTTGCAGGTTTGCCTGGGTGACGCTGTACGGGGTGCGGTGATTGTGTGCGTTGGTGTTGTTGGCTAGGTTGCGGCTCTACGAGGTGCTGGAGGGGTGGTGTGTCGGTGAGTTTTTATTCTAACATTTTCGGTTGTCGAGTTTCTTTTCTATGACAGGGATGAACAGGTGTGCATTGGAAGCTTTGGGGTCTTGTATTTTGATCGTGTGGTTCTGGTTTTGGTTTGGTTTGTTCCCCGTTCATTTAAACCTGAGGGTACGATTCAAACGGAGGTTGAATGTGTTGTTTGACTGTCACTCCTATGAGTTGGAAGGGGGTTGTGGTGCTGCATCATCGCCCTGGGAGCTATGGGAGTGCGGGCTCGTTTCATTGTCTCGAATCACAGGCATGCTCTGGAGTTCGAGGAGCCGTGCACAGTCTACACGTCAGTCTTAGATTATCAGGGGGTCATAGCTTTGGCTAGAGTCTTCGGGGTTTCGTTCCGTTTGTTTTTCCTCTAGCTTCGTTGGCTAGGTTGGGCTCTTTTTTGTATAAGTTTAGTGATACATCTCGTGTCATGATTGGAGTATGCCCCTCTTATCTTGTACTGACTTTGGGTTTAATGAACTTTTTTTTGCTGTTTCAAAAAAAAATTGCATACAGAATGTCAAAGTTAAGGTAAACTTTTATAGCCAAATCAAAATAATATAACAACTGTCTGAAGAACCTGGCTTTTGTCATACCAGACGATTGCAACAGATGCAGTGAACATAATATGTAACCTAGTCACTGTGTAGTGTGTTCTACCCGTTTAACGTATCATCTGCATCATTTTGCAAATGTGAAGTACTCATTTTGACAGGATTGCTGCACTGAACTAGATATGGTGCAGCCAATGAAGTCTGTTGTTCCTCGTTTGACGCTGGAGGATTCATGCCACTTAATTCCCTCGAAGTGGGTAGAGTTTGAGAGAACACAGAGCGCGTTGTCTCTACACATGGTTTATGATCAGATTCCATGTTGCACGTTCTATCTGTTTCAGGCAAAGAATCTGTTGTTACATTCTTTGGGGACAAGTTATCAAGTAAAGCACACGGTTCTTTCGGTGTGGTTTCAAGCTCAGTCCCCGGTGAAGTAGAACGTGCAGGAGTAGAACCGATATCAGTTTCTGGGTTTGATGAAGCTTGAGGCGCAGGGTTCAGGCTGTGAATTTCTTGTTCCCTGTTTTTGCCAATTACATCTTTGCCTACACCTGCAGTGCAGATTTTAGTTTAAAGGCAAGGGAGTAATGCATGTAATCAGTCGGAAATTATCAGATAAGGATCACCAAGATAGAAAACAGACCAGCTTGAGAAGTGGTGGCATGCACATTGGCACTTGAAGGAGTAGATGTACTTGCTGTTCCTTTCTTCATTCTCGACTGCAAAGACATAAATCAGCATTGAATCAGTAAAGTTTTGCAACTAGGCTAAGTTTCTCAAGAAGCAAGTGAAGGTTATAAATCAACCAAGAATCGCAAATGCTACAAGTACTGAGAAAAGCAGACAGGAAACACAAACATGCAAAAATGGATATAATGATTCCTAGAGTGCAAGACTCACTGTGCTACAAGGTTTTAGATAAAGCAGAGGAAACACATACATGATAATTCTTAGTGTACAATGCATTATACCCCTTTTTATTGAGAATATCAGGGTGTACTCTCAGACCTTCCTTATAATGCACCAAAGCCCCATCCAATTCCAAATATGGATATGGCACTATAATATTTTAGGTTCAGAAAGTAGTTATGTTTCAAGATTTTGAGATACCCAAGGATACGTATCATATTATCATGCAACCAAAGCAACAAAAAAGAATTGGCTTGACTTAACAGAGGATTAAACTCTATTTTGGCATATATTCTTCAGTTAAAGCACCAAAATACTTTACTTTTACTCACTGTGATATACTATTTGATTTATATTTTGCATCCAGTAGTAGACAAAAAGGAAGCAAAGGAACCACCAAGTATATAAAGATCAATTACATACCTTTGCATTCTCCTCACAGTATTTAATAACAAAAGATACATTTGTGCAGTGGCCATTCAAAAGTGAGTAGGCCCAGAGGAGGAGTTTCCGTGACGTATTC
Source organism: Plantago ovata (assembly GCA_028274465.1). Lineage (NCBI taxonomy): Eukaryota > Viridiplantae > Streptophyta > Magnoliopsida > Lamiales > Plantaginaceae > Plantago > Plantago ovata. Next base: position 5,788 of record JAHHQI010000181.1, on the reverse strand, counting down.
ATATCAAGGATGTCAACCCCATCGATACCTGGCTGGATGTACGTTTCAGTTGCCAGTTGAGCAGGTGCAGTATACAGATTTATTCCTGACGGAAGCAATGCACAAGACATGTCCTTGTAAAAGCTGTAAGAAGATCTGAGCACCGTGGCTGCAGTTTCCATGTCTTCATCAGAAACTCTCTTGATTAGAACATTCTTGATCTTGGACAATGAAGGATTCCATTTGGTTTCAAGAATCTTGAGATGATTTGGATCCTCAAACGCTGAACTCCATAATTCCTCTGACTGCAGATCAACACACAACAGTTGCTCACTTTCTTGCCCACTACCCAACAAGTTCATGCCATAGATTTCAGTTGAATGCCTTGAATGCAAGGGTGTAATCAATGCCATACTAATGACCAGGGATCTGCACCAGGCCGCAGAAACATGCCTATAAACTTTAGCACAGTTACTATTTGACAATTTGGGATTCTTCAATCTCTTCCTAATCTTCTCATTTATTCCTTCAAGTGCTTCTACCTTGACATTTCTCTCCAATAGCTGTACATATTGATACAGATACCTGAAAAGAAACATAAGCATATGGTGATAGTAAAAATCAATCTGTGGGTTGAGTATTTCCACATTGTCCAAACACAACACAAAATAAGAAAAGAGGTGACTTCACTATTCCACTTCACACTATCAGCAAACTATTAGGACAACATTTTCAATAACTCCCTTATGACTGTAACCAATACTAACATGAATAATCAAGATTTTACTCCCAGGAGAATTCTCCACTAAGCTAAACGGCCATGGCCCATCAGGTTAACTGAGGCAATATTAAAATTATATCCACTATTATACATTAAATAAGTTAAGGAGCTGAATAAATATTCATATTATCAGCTACTGACCTACAACTTGGGCACATATCAACTGTGTGTGCAGTTTCTTTACTTAAAATTTACAAACAATGTAGAAGTGTCTAGAAAATATATTAATATTGAAATCATTTATAGCTTGTTTCTCACTGTAATAATTAAGAAAGGAATTCTCTAGAGTACACGTAGTGAGTGTTAGCAACAGCTTTTTTAGAACTGCTTATTGCTTCTTTTTAGCAAAACTAAAAAGTGACTGTTTGCAGATAACATCTTCTACTACAACTCTACAAGCAACCTTAAAGTAAGCTAATAATCAGAAGCATTTGCAAACAGGCACTTACCCATACAAGCTGCTTTCTGTCAATTCTGGGCTCTTTAGCTCTGGCAAACTGCATATATCTGACCACAAGTTGACTTGATCCAAGAACAAATTAAATAGTTTCTCCAATGGTTGCTCGACAGAATCAGTAGCACCACTAGACCCGTCAGCAGACTGACTTATAGATATAATCAAGGCCCTTATATACCTTCCAAGTGTTAATGGGACAAGATCTTCAAGGCACAATGAGAACTGTATTCATGGATAAACTACATAAGTTACAGATTGCTTTTTCACTTTTAAGGTTTAGAAATGTTACCATAGGACAAAAAGCCAATTTAGATTTTCCAGCGGATAATATAAGTGAGTGAAAGTTGAAACTTTTGAGGTTTAAAATACACAACACTAAATGCAGGACAAAATACTAAACGCAATAACTTTAATATAATTGAACATTAATGACATTATGTTATTTTACTTGCACAAACACACGAAATCTATTAACTCTAAAAAATGCAATACAAACCCAAAATTAGAAAAATCAAGATGCACCAACCCAAGCACTACAGTTTATTTTGATCTACTCATTCACCATGACATATTCTCTCTTCATAAAAGACCAATACACTTCAAAGTTCACCAAACTGACCATTAGTTATACTTATAGGCTTAATTTCACTTTAAATGAGACAAAAAATATAATAATATATAAAATTAAAATAATAAAATTTTGAAAATAATGGTAATGAGTGCCACTTTTGGGTAACTGACGCCCCGTTCTGGGGACCACACCAGTGTGAATAGCACCCATAACCGGCGTCATTCTCACCCTAATCAGAAGCCTGTCATTGGTGAGTGAGTGGCGCTAGATTTGGGCCCCATTCAACAAGTTTGGCATTGATCTGAGACAAACTGAATGTCACAATGCACCACTTTTTCACGTATGATTGCATGATTAAATCTTCTGAGATACCGAACACTTTGTTCTTTATCTTTTATCAAATACCTCGACATATGAGGGCTATTTGATGCAAACCGAATTAATAGATCATAAGGGCATTAAAGTAGAATAACATTTAAGTTGTCCTGCATTTAACATCACTCTTAAAATATTTGATGGTTCAGATGAAAATCTAATTTTCAAAATAAACAAATATCAAAGTGAAATTAAATATTCCAGAAAAAAATCAAGAATCAATAGTCTAGAACATCATTAACGAAATAGTACCCGTTTATCCGCCCGAAGCGAGATATAAGCCCTATCAAGAGTAAAGATATCTCCAGTCTCCTCCAGTAATTTCAAGTAGAAGAGAATGTACTTCCTAATACAGGTTATGAATTTTCGTGAACTTTCTGCCAAGTTAACATCAAGAACTCGCCTGTTTCCAGAAGGACCTGGAGTTTTGCGTCTGCATTACAAAGCCATCAGCATATCTAACATTAGTGATAAGAATAATGACTCTTGTAAACTATCTGTGGATATAAAGTGTCTGCATTTCTAAGTAATGGTGTCAGTTGAACAAATTATCTACGTAAATAGGCAACATAATATGTTCGGCTGATTGGTCTTCATATTTTGTTTCTTGAGGCTATTATATGAGGGCTTAGATTTGTAATTTTTTCAGCTGAACCATATTTATTACATTTGGTGTTTTTCTGGACAACTACTATCCATATTCATTTGTGCCGAACAAATTTCCATTTAATTAATATAACTTATGGTTCAAAAATATATAACATACTTAGAAAGATTAAATAACTAATATTGCGGAAGTAAACTAGACTAAATGCTTTCTACTGCAGTTGATCAACTACCAACAAGGGCTGCATATGTTGAATACATGCTTATACTTTTTCAATTGGCTCCAAATTAGGGAAAATTTACATACACACCCCCTGAGTTTCTCGCATTAACCTCCAAGATCCAGTCTCCATTAGTTTTTTATACATTTAAAGCCCCCTGCCGTTAGTGACATATAACAAATTACCCCCTGCCATTAAAAATTGAATGATGTCATCAAAATTTTGATGTGGTTGACCAAATATACCCTTGATGATGTCATAATTATATCATAATGATGTCATTAATAAAACTTGCCCAAGGGGGTGTAAATGTAAAATTTCAACATTTGAAAATAAAAACAAAAATCAGGTCATGTTATATGTTCAGAGTACAATTAGAGAAGTTTAAATGTAAGAAGGCTTAGACATGTTTAAATGTAAGAAGGCTCTTAAGATTTAAATGTCATTACTATTCAACGAAGGGGTGTATAAGTAACTATTTAGGGATACAAATTAGACATGTTTATATGCATGCGTTATTAATATTTCAAACTTATTAGAACTGAACTAATCAAGAAGATTACCTGATTGTTGTTGACAACCGTAGCATGTAAAATGATTTCTACTTTATGAAATTAAGTGCATTCATTATAGATTTCAAGTTGGATTGGCAAAACTTTAAATATCAATGTAGAAGGACCTCTGTACCTTCCTTTCTTGACTGTACTGTCAATTTCCCACATGTTTATTGTAAATGAAGAACGTGAGGACTTAAAGCAGAAAGAAAGCTCCTCCTTGGATTTCTCTATATCCCCAGTCCCACCTCTCCTGTATAAGCCTTGCGCTAGCATATACCTGGCTTTATGGAAATGCTTAAGGTCGCCTTCCACACACATTACAAGGGCAGAGAGGCAATCGCTGTAGAGCAGATTCCACACCTTATCAAGTTTTTGGTTGTGTACCAGCACAGAACAATCATTGGGGGTTCCATCTTCCACATGCATGGATACATCTGAACACCCCAGATCAAGCCCATGAAAAATATCCATTACATTTTCCCTTGTTGATTGACATAATGAATGTGCCGCAATAACCTGGAACATAAACAGAACTGATCATAATAATGGCCAGAAATTACTTTTTCTATGTAGTTTATTTGAGGTTAACCTAAACTTCATGTAGTAAAAGTTTCAGCATCATTCATATATAAGGTCCAGTATATATGAGAAATAAGCTGAATAGACTTCTTTTTTTTTAATAATCGAACTATTACAACTTCATAAGTAGCATTACAAAGCTAGTAATAAACAATAAATAATCCCGCACTTGGCGAGAATTGAACCTATGACCTCTAGTGTCATGACACCTCAGTCTAACCAATTGAGCTAGACCTCATTGGTAGCTGAATAGACTTCAGAGCAAACAGTTTTAAGAGAAATATAATATGACCAATATAACCTTTAGAGCGTCTTCGTCTTGTTTCCCACATTTGCATAGTAACTTTAGCCGAGATGCATGCATTCTGTAGAATGGATCGACAGCTGATGGATTTAGAGCAATAGCTTCTGCGTAATGTGCCAGTGATATATTATGAGAATATCCAAGTTTCTCACAGAGTTTTCCCATGTAATATTTATGAGACCAGTCTTCCCTGTCAAAGGAACTTTTTTAAGCCTTTATGACTTTCTGGATAATAAATAGTTGACAACCAACGTGAGAAAAGGAAAGATACTTTAGTTTAAAAGCCTTGTCAAAATGATTCATTGAGTGCTGGCAAAACATCTTCCACGCTGCATCTCTTGAAGGTATAAGAGATCTCTGATCATAAAATGGTACAACATTCTGAAGACCATCATAATACACCAAGGCTAATAGCTCATGTATCTCTCCCTACAATCACGAAAGATAGAGATCACCAATGAAGAATAGGTAGTTGGAATAATATAATCACACACAGCCACTACTATTAGATATTTTTCTTTATGAACAATATTTAAAAAACAACAAACAAAAAAGAAGAAACAAGTTACAGTCCTAATAACTAGGGTTTGGTAGCTATTCACTACTTTGATAAGCATTTCTGTGTTCTTGGCATGATGCCAAACTGTATAGCTGTGTGATGAATAGTGATGCACATAGTCCCTTCCATATAGGGTGGTATAGTACCACTACTGACACACACTGATAAATACTGAACCACCAAAAATTATTCCTTTCTTGGAGAAGCTTTTTTACTTGGAGATTCCGTTTACATTTCTGGTGCCATCTTTTTTTTTTCCTTTTTTCTTTTTTGTGATAAAATAAAATAGATAGTACTGGTTTCCCAGAATATCAATACGACAACTGTAAGTTTATTACCTACATATCAGGTAATGTTTACGAAATCATTGTTGCATAAAAAGTTCATACATCAAAATTTTGTGCTCTCATGCCTGAAACCTTGTGACAATCATACTTTTTACTTTTTATTTTTCAAGAGGGTCCATTACTTCTAGACCCCTGTTAGATTTTGTTATTACATCTAGACCCTAATAGATCGAAGTATTACGACATACTACCTGATAGATGAGTTTAATTACATCTGAGCCCAAAAATATTTAATTTTGACTTGGACCAAACAGCTTCAATTTTGATATATTACACATTTGCCTCAAATATTTTCAAGTATATCAAATTCAAACTAAATAATTCTACTTTTTTTTTTTAAGGATAAATAATTCTACATAATACACATAACTTTTTAAAATTTCAAAATGATCTCAAATTGTATTGCAAAGTAACTCTAAACAAAATTTATATTTCAAAATAAACTCAAAAAA